>JAGKTI010001564.1:57391-82326 GCA_018397915.1 Birgus latro | reverse complement strand
AAATAATCTATCTGACTGCTATTTCCCCCGGACTCGTACGTATTCAATCGACTCATTCTTTTTCTAAAATGTGTGTTGCACACAATCACGTCCATAGCCTGCACAGCCTCCCCAAACTCGAATGTTCTTTCCCCTTCCGCATTTCTCACACCATATGCACATCCCCCATGGACTCCTTCATAACCTTGAGCTGCTTCACCCACATGACCATTTAAATACCCTCCCAGAACCACTACCTCATCATCACCCATACCACCTACTACACGTATTAAATCATCCCAAAATCTATCCTTCTCTGCGTCATCCAATCCTGCCTGTGGAGCATATGCCGATATAATTGAAATCATTTTCCTACCGATCAAAATTTTCACTACAGTACTAATATCCTATCACTTACTCACATAACATTCATAACATATTCCATCCATTTCTCCGCAACCAACACACCCACACCCCCATATCCGTCAGTTCCCCCCTGCCAAAACAACTTATAGCAGCAATCCTTCCCAACAATCATTCTGGCTGATCCACCCCTGTACCGGACTTCCTGCAAACATGCCACATCCACCCACTTCCTACTGAATGCCTCAACGACTTCCTTCGCTCTTCCCCTCAAGCTTCCCACATTCCACGAACCCACTCTGAACCCCCTGGGTAATTTACTGTCCTCAGGCTTCCTTTGATTGCTATATTTGTAAGTCATAGTCGGTAAGATAAAGGGGGGGTAAACACTCCACAGGCCCCACCCATTGCACAGTCCTAGGTCCAGGCAATGGATCTGGGACCCCTAGTCCGCCAGCTTACCAGTGGCTGTGGTAGTGGTCTCGGGGCACCCTGCCAGGACAGCTGCAGGGACACCGTCCAAGCGTGCCTTGGCACTGCAACTTCCCCGCCATCATAGACCCACTGACAGGGCAGCCTCCTGAGGCGCTACTCCCAGGTTCAGGCCCCTCTCTATTGGGCGGAAGTGGCAGCCAGGGAACCGCAATGCCCTGTACCCTCTAGCACACGTTCAAGCCTCATCTCACCCCGGACCCATGATCTATGCCGGCGGAACCCCTGTCACGCCTCCCCCCAAAAGTCTGCCACTAGGTAGCGGGGGCAAAGTTTTCTGGCCGCATGCCCTTGCTGGCGTCAACCCCTGTAACATAGTGGGATATGTTGTGTGATATGTAAAGTGCATGTGATGTAGTGCATAGGATAGTTAGAGGAAATGTTTGGGAGAGCATGCTGGTCTACTCTCCATGTTACTGTCACACTGAAAAGGTCAGGAAAAAGGGGATGGTTAGGTAGCTAGTGAAACAGGAGCTCCAGCTCTCCCTATCACCAGCATTCCCATTCCCCTCGGGAATACCACCCTATTCGGCCCGAGCTACAGCCATCACAAAAACTCTTGATGGCACCTAGCAGCTTACCATCTACACCGTACATATGCAAAACTTCCACAATCCTTCTCTGTCCACTTTGCTGTATGCTTTTTCCAGATCCATAATGCCATAAACACCTTATAGTCCTTCTCACAAGCCTTCTCCACTATCTGTTTCACTGCAAATATTTGATCCACACATCCTCTGCCACTCCTAAAGCCACCCTGTTGATCAGTCACTAGGACTTCTGATATCTCTTTTACTTTCTCTATAATAATTCTTCCATACACCTTCGCTACAACACTCAATAAACTTATGCCACGATAATTCTTGCACTCACTTCACTCACCTTTATTTTTGTACAGGGGTACAATCAGAGCCTTTTCAACTATGCTGGCACAGTTTCACTCATCCATGCCTTCTTACATATCTCCAACAAGCACTTCATTCTGCTCTCTCCACTACACTTAATCGTCTCTGAATACATCTCACCAACCACAGATGCTTCCCATTTTCTAGCTGCTTCACGGTGTTCTTCACTTGTGAGAGCGTCAAATTTCCTGGCACTGCTCTCCTCTGCACACCCCCAAAACCAATCATGCTTATAGTGGCTCTGCTCTCTCCATTCCCATTAATCAGGTTTTCAAAATATTCTTTCCATCTGGTCCTTACTTCATCCCCATGGGTTAATAATCTACCACTTACATCCTTCACATTGTCGCATTTCTTTCCGCTGTCACTTCTACATTTCTGCACCTCTTTCCAGAATAACTTCCTATTTTCAGAATAATTTGCATTTATTTTTCTTCCTAGATCATCATTTACCTCCTTTTTCCTCTTCACTAGTCTCTTTATATGTTTCTTGCTCTCAGTATATTCAGTTCTTATTTCAACTGAACCCCTGTCCTGTAACCACTCTAGCCACTTCTTCCTCATGTCCTCCACTGCTCTCTTAACCTCTTCATCCCACCATGCCATACCTTCTTTCTTTGTTGTTGCTCTTGCCACACCACACACCGCTTTAGTATTCCTAACTAAGCAATCCCTATATCCATTCCACAGGCTGTAACATCCTGAAATATTTCATATGGCGGAAGCTTTCCCATGACGAGAAATAGTGTGGCAGAAGTCAGTACAATGTTATTTATGGTTTTTATACTTCACTTCCTGTAACAGTTATTTATAGTTATATATTTCTTTACTAGTGTTCCAATGAATAAGTTCCTATGAAAGTTTTTCTTTGTATCCATTTAATAATTTGCATTAGTGAGTGATACTGTTTATACTACATCAACTAAAATGATGAACAGTCCATCATTAAGAAGAGTGCTTTTAGCATTTTGGCTGGTATGAGTATCACTGTGAATGATACATCAGTTGGTACTAACAAGAAAAATATCGTTTGTTAAAATACCTTCACACAGTCAGTATTTATTTACATTTTATGCTGTCAATATTATATTTACAAAGAACCATAAGCTCACATGATGAAACTTCTGGAAAAACTCGTCACATAGCACTACCATTTTACGAGACTTTTATCTTTTATCTTATTACTGGATCAGTTTTAAGTTCACTTAACTGAGTGATTCCACAATCATATTAAGTCGCTGATGACAGAACTCTTAACTGTTCTATTCAGGCTGACACCAAATGATTTCTTCAGTGTAGGAGTAGCTTCTCGCTGTCTAACGACTACTTGCACATTAACCCATCTCCTGCTACACCACGTAGGGTTCATCTCCTACCCATTTATTTTCCCCATTGACCCATTCTCATCCATAAAAGTATTTTCCCCCTTGGACACATATTCCCCATGAGCCCATTTTCCCCCTGGACTTATTTTTGCCCCATGGATATATTTTCCTCCATGGACCCAATTCTCCCAACAGACTGATTTTGTCCCATAGACAAAAATTACAGTGGTATAAAGCTCTTAGATCAGATAATGAAAGTTCTAGAAGAAAGTGAATATTGATGAGATGCAGTTTGGGTTTATGCCAGGCAGGGGGACCACTGATGCCATATTCATTGTTCGACAGCTTCAGGAAAAATATATTGGAAAGAAAAGGGAACTGTGTTTTGTTTTTGTTGATCTGGAAAAGGCTTTTGACAGAGGTCCTAGAGAGGTGTTGAAGGGGGCAATGAGAAAGCCAGGGTTGGAAGAGTGGCTGGTTAGGGTGGTTATGGCCATGTACGTGGGTACTCGCATCCAGGTAAGAGTGAATGGAGTTTTGAGTGATGAGTTTTCTGTGAATGCTGGTGTGCATCAGGGGTCAGTTTTGAGTCCCTTGTTGTTTATCATGGTACTTGAAGCCCTCTCACGTGACTTCAGAGATGGACTCCCGTGGGAGATGTTGTATGCTGATGATTTGGTGATGATTGCAGAGAATGAAAAGGAGGCGGAAGAAAGATTTAAGAAATGGAGAGATGGTATGGGGTACAAGGGCTTAAGGGTAAATGCAGATAAAACAAAAGTTATGATATCTAGGGTTGGTGGCGGTACAATCAGAGGAGAGGGAGAGTGGCCATGTACAGTTTGCCACAAAGCTGTGGGAAGTAATTCCATCTTGTGCAGTGTTTGTGATAAATGGGTGCAGAAGAGATGTAGTGGTATTAGAGGTAGACTGTGAGATAATGCTGATTTTATGTGTGTGGCGTGTCGGGGAGAGCAGGTGGAGATTGTTAGGCGTGAAAGGATTGAACTTGCTGGTGAGTCTCTTGAGTGTGTGGAAGAGTTTTGTTATTTGGGAGACATGTTATGTGCCGGAGGTGGGGCTGGAGTTAGCTCAGTTGCTAAGGTGAGAAGTGGTTGGAAGAAGTTCAGGGAGCTGTTGCCTCTCCTGACATTGAGAGGACTCTCCTTACGTGCTAAGGGGTCTTTGTATGCAGCATGTGTTAGGAGTGTGATGCTGTATGGTAGTGAGACCTGGGCAGTAAAGGAAGAAGATATTCGCAGGCTTAAACATACAGATATGACAATGATTAGGTGGATGTGCAGTGCATCCCTGCGTGCAAGGCCTGGGGGGGGGCTGGGTTTACGATGAAAGAGTTGAGAGGTAGGATGGGACTGGAGTGTATTGGTGTTGTGATGAGGAGAGGTAGGCTGAGGTGGTTTGGACATGTGGAGAGGATGGGGGATGATAATTGGGTGCAGAAGGTGAGAAGTTTTAATATTGGGGGAGGGGTTGGGAGGGGTAGACCGAGAAAGACATGGGACAAGGTCATTAACCCCTACACCGCGGGTTGTCACTTCTGTGATGGTCGGGTGCAATGGATCATACCGCGGGGAGTCACTTGAGTGACTCTGTGTTATTTTTAATTCCCCCGGGCTTTCGGGTGGTGATTTGTATCATCTATCAGCACTGCCAATGTCCAACAATAGTCAGAGCTGCTAATGTCATCAGTACTCCCATCCAGTTGAGAATTTAGCCATTTCCCCCCATTCAAGACTCCCCTCCCTACCTCCCCTCCATTTACCCTCTCGTGACGTCTGCTCAGCCGCTCAGCACTAAGTAAATCTTCCCCGGATTTTTCCACTGTTTTCATCCATTGAAATGAGCCCTATGCCCTATTCTTATACAAAATAATATATATATAAAAAAAATAATGTAACTGATAGTGCCATACACCTGGAATTGGCTAATTATCACTCGGGAACATCCAACCTGCACTCGTTCGCTAATTTCCCCTGCTTTTTTCCCCCGTGATATATGCCGTATGAGCTACTCTCGTAATATAAATGTATATAAGAAAGGAAGGGAGAAGCCTGAGTGATATTTATATTCACCTGGAACTACCTAATTTATATGTATTGTCTAGATTTCCTACGACTTATTTCTTAGCATATACATTAGCAGCTGACATTTTCAACTCTTTGCTACAAATACAGCCAGTTTGCTCTCATCCTTCTCGGTAAAATGACGCCCGTCCATTTCTGCCGCTTTTGCGCCTATTATAAAAGGCCCTGTGACCTCTACCCCTACTAAACATCGTGTGGGAAGTGGTAAAGGACTGTAGATACATACGAGTGTAATAAAGATAAAGTACTAGAAATAATAACGTGTAAGTGGGTATTTGAGTAAGAAATGACAGAACACCAGCTGCGAATTAACGGGAGTGGGAGGCTCGTACGCTCTCGTATTTTACATTGCTTTCACAGTGATTTTTTTTTTTAGTATGGATTCTAAACTACTTGGAAATCACTGAATAGTGTTTCTAGTGATAATATCTGGCAGTGGTATTCAGATTAGGGGATGTCGGGAAGTGTAAAGTGGGGACTTAGTTACCCAACTTCAGAAGTCTCCACAAGTCCTACGGTAGTCGACGAGTGCTAAAAAAGCATCCCAGGAGAAAGCTAAAGGTATGTGCCATATGCATATGTAATTATAATATTCTAGGACTAATAACTGATTTTTGGCAAATATTTTTTAAAAGTCAGTCGAAGCGCGAATATCCCCGCGGGAATGGCATGGAAAACCTCCGACAACCCCGCGGTGTAGGGGTTAAGTGTGACCTTAGGGTTAAGGGATTGAACAGGGAGGCTGCCAAAGATCGAGGAGCAAGAAGAGCCGCCATTAGGTGACCAAGGCCGATGCATGCAAGCATGCTGGAGCCTTCTAAAATGAAACGAAACGAGACTTGTTTTCTCCCTTGGACTTATTCCTCTCATGGACCTTTTCTGCTCAAGGGACGTATTTTTTCCAATGCAACAAATTTATCCATGGATGCATTTTCCCCTTTTACCTATTTTCCTTTATGAATCTATTTCCTCCCCCTTAGGACCTATTTTCCTCTGTGGACCTGTTTTTCATACAGGGAACTATTTTCCTTTAGCAAAGGAAAGGTGGTGGTGGCCATCACCCACTCACTTGATGTAGTGCTGCCTACTTCTTCCTTAGCCTTTATCATTCTTTTTCTATGCCTGCTGTCCTCTCTTCCTATTTCTCCCATCTTTCCTGTCACTTCTTATTGCTTTTCTTTCCTTTACAGGTGGCTTTGCATTGAGTGACAAGCCAAATGGTTTCCTGTAAGCCAAGAAACCATTTACAACGCTGGGTGGTAATTATGTAACCAAACCATACGTGCTCCATACGTGTCAACAAGTGGGTTGGTAGAGGGTTAGTGCCCCTCCCCGTAAAATAACTCAAAGTCAAATGGCCACCCCTTACAGGACTATGGAGTCTAGCAATAGACAAAGATAGACAGGAACTATTTTCCCTTGAATGACCAGTGTTCTCCAAGAAGACATTTTAACCATGGACTTAGAGTCACGGAGGACCTATTTTCATAATGGACATACTGTACTTTCTTCCCATGGCAATGCACCAAATCCTCACATTGGTATATTTTTTACATAGACTCATTTCCTCCTAGCAACTGTTTAACCCACTAGCCTAATGTTTCTGTTTATCTCCCTAAGATGTATCCCCATGGACCTACTTTCCCACATGGACCAATTCAAGTTATGAACTTAATTACTCCATAGACCTGTTACACAGTAAATTTATTTTATCCCATCTACCCACCCACCCACCCACCAAACAACCCACATACCTGTTCACTCTGTCATGTGTAACAAGACTGTCACCTTGCCTGTTCTCTGGAAAGCCATATATCCACCAACCTACCAACCCTGAAAGTCCACCCACCAAGCCCTCCCTCGTTCCCAACCCCCTGTACCACTCCACCCTGACTAACTACCCACCCAAAGCTTTTGATTCCATCCCCTGCCACAACCTCACAAACAAAATATTCAACACAAACATGCACAATAACACAAAAAGGTGGCTAGCAAACAACTTAGCAGGGAGATATGCACATATTACTTTTGCTGGTCAGTCCTCGAGCATCAGAAACTTCACAAATGGAGTCGACCAAGGATCTGTCTTGTCTCCTACATTCTTCAACCTATACATGCATGACATACCCACACACAACAAATACACATAGCTTCCTATGCAGACGACATAACACTTACATGCACACACCAAAACGCAAACACAGCCACAACCTTACCTCAACACACTAGATTAGATGAATGTAGATATGGAGACGGGACAACACGAGCTTAGCTCAATTCCTGTATACTACAAATAGGTAAATAGGTAAATACACTACATGAATGGTTCATCACAAACAGACTCAAAATAGCCCCAGCCAAATCTACAGTGACCTATCTCACAAACTGGACAGCAGACCACAGTCACATTCCACATCTCACCATTGACAACACTCAACCACCACACACACACACCCAAAATCCTTCGTGTAACATACAATACATCAATGCCATTTAAACAACACATCACAAACATCAAAAATAAATTAACACCTAGACTCAATGCCTAGAAGTCACTTGCCCATACAACATTTGGACACAACAAAGAAACCACCACCACAGTATACAAACAATATATACGTTCAGTGATGAAATATGCAAGTCCTGCTTGGGCTCCTAACCTCACTAAAACACACTACGACACTCTTCAGACCATACAAAACAAGGCCTTAAAAATAATCACAGGCTGCACAGCTACTACACCTACAGACCACCTACACCATGAAACCAAAGTACTCAAAGTCAAGGATTATCTAGACATGAGAGGCACCCAAACTCTCGCTGCAGCCTCCACAAACCCACAACATCCACTACACTACATGGCAGCACATTCACACACACCAAGGAACATCAAAACAACACCCAGCACACGATATCATACACAAATACTATCATCTCTTCCCCCCTGCCTGCCTCAGACCAGCTTTGAGAAGCATATTCATACTCAAATCACTTGCCGTTCCATTCAGTCACTTAAAGGCAACACACAGCTGCATGCACGGCCTCCTGATATCCATCCTTCTGAATCCTATCTCCCCCGTGAGGACAGGGTCCACCTGGGCAGGCTGAGATGTGGGCATCATCCAGCCCTCTTGAGTTATCAGAAGAGGCTGGATGACTCCATTGCTGACGCCTGTCCAGGATGTAACACAGCACCCCATACTTAATAGCACATCATGGAAGACTGCATTGCACACAATCACCTATGCCAACAACACAACATACACTCTTTGAGAGTCTGTGGGAAAGCCCGGTCTCTGCCATGGCCTTCCTTAAGGACTCAGGGATGTTCGGCCAGACTGCCTAGGGAACAACTACTAGTACTACTACTACTACTACTACTACCCACCCAACCACTCTGCCAACCCCCCCACCCCCACCCACCTAGACCACCACAAAACTTCGCTCATTCAACCCACTTCGCCCACCACACCCACCAACCCACTCATCCCTTCACACCTGTTCACTTACCCGCCCCATACAGCTGACCAACCCATCCACCTTACTCACCTAACCTGTCCAACTACCCCACCCAGTAACTAACTTTGGACCATCGCAAGGTGACTTGCAACTTCACTCACACACACACACACACACACACACACACACACACACACACACACAGAATATTAACCTTTTCACGCACGCTAAGTTTGAATAAACTTCGTGTTCCATGATGCATCGCCTTTCTCCCCTCCCCCCTGTATGCTCCAAAAAAGTGTATTCTCAGCTTATTTTCACCACCCAAACATATTTATTTTGCCACAAAACCTGCATATTCCTATTCGTTGATGTTTGTTCTACATGATAAGCAAAAAAAAAAACACACACACACACTATACGTGCATTACGGCGGTGTGAATAAACATTCGGGAACATTCATCTCACTTCCCATCATAGCTCAAATTTTTACTAACATATCTTTACATGTTATACCATCATTTGAATGAGAATTTTATTAGCTTCTGAATGGGATAGTTGGCATTATGATATGAGGTATGGTTTTCGAGTAATAAGTGAAAAAGTAAAACCTTTTTCCAAAAGAGAACAGAGTATTTATTCGGGGCGCTGGAGCGAAAAACTTTTCTCAGCAGTGTTATGTTTTTATTTCATCATCTTATGCAGAATTTTATGGGCTTTCGTTTGAGCCCCGAACGGTTCTCCTACGCTTAAAAGTTTTCAAGAAAAATGCAAAAAACTACAGTGTACTCAAGCCATTTTGTGACTAAAGGGCTGTTTCCTGCCTCCCTCTAACCTACTGCACTGTTTCACTATTTCCTTGCACACTAAGTATTGCAGTCTATATTGACATGATTCACTGACACTCCTTTATAGATGAATACTCACATTTGGTGAAGGATAGAGGCAGTTTAGTTCTGGGGCCAGGGTTAGAAACAGTAGCAAAACCTTCGTTGGCTCAACGGCTGATAACTGCCACAAATGCTTCACAAACACCTAAATTTCCTATTGCAAACACCAAATCTAATCACAACAGTGCCCAAAAACTCTACATAAGCACTACTGGTATAGTGAAATACGTCTTACTGCCATGATGCAGGTAACAGAGTGGATTTAAAGGGACAAGGGACTGCGCAATCTTTCCCCACTGACAGCTAGTTTGGTACTAAACAACCTGTATGCACTGACACTGAAATCGGGACCCACTGTTGCCAACTCATTACTTTTGACGAGAGCCAGGCAAGCTATGACACCTCAAAAAATGACGTAAATCAATCGAGAACATTTTTTTGGTGAATTTCTTTTAGCTTTTATGACGCTTTAGTCGTCATCATGCACTTACGAGGAAAGACCCAAATGACGACTAAGGCGTCATCGTGTGTGAAAGGGTTACGGCAGTGCTGAGAGAGAGAGGAAATGGTCCCTACTGGAAACATATGTTCAACAGGTTTAAAATAAAGGTCCATGGAGGAAATAGTCCCATACAATAAAATAGGTCCATCTGGTGACATGGTGTACCCCATACCGAGAAGACAGGTCCATGAGGAAACATAGGTCCATGGGGAAACATTGGTCCATGTAGGAAAAATAGGCCCATGGGGGAACATAGGTCAATGTGGGAAAATTAGGTCCACGGAGAAACATTGGTCCATGTATGAAAATAGGTCCATGGGGGAAACATTGGTCTGTGTGAAAATAGGTCCATGGAGAAACATTGGTCCATGTATGAAAAACAGGTCCATGGGGAAACATTGGTCCATGTATGAAAATAGTCCATGGGGAACATTGGTCCATGTATGAAAATAGGTCCATGGAGAAACATTGGTCCATGTATGAAAAACAGGTCCATGGGGAAACATTGGTCCATATATGAAAAACAGGTCCATGGGGAAACATATGTCCATGTATGAAAACAGGTCCATGGAGAAACATTGGTCCATGTATGAAAAACAGGTCCATGGGGAAACATTGGTCCATGTATGAAAAACAGGTCCATGGGGAAACATTGGTCCATGTATGAAATACAGGTCCATGGGGAAAAATTGGTCCATGTAGGAAAAATAGGTCTATGGGGAAACACTGGTCCATGCAGGAAAAATAGGTCCATGGGGAAATACAGGTCCATGTAGGAAAAATAGGTCCATGTAGGAAAAATAGGTCCATGGGGAAAATAGATCCATGAGACACTGGTCACGTGTGGGAAAATAGATCCGTGAGACACTGGTCATGTGTGGGAAAATAGATCCATGGAGGAAAATAGACCCATAGTGGAAAATAGGCCCAATTGGGAAAATAAGTATATGGGGAACTAGGTCTATCAGCAAAGTACTGGTAACTCCATGGGGGAAAATAGGTTTACAGGGAGAAATATGTCAATAGGGAAAAAGGATCCTGGGGAGAAAGTAACTTCATGTGGAAAATTTGGTCTGTGGGTGAAATAGGTCCCTGGAAGAAAGTAGGTCCATGGGGAAAAATACATCCAAGGGACAGGGTAGGTCCAGGGGGGAAATGTATCCATGGAGGAAAATGGGTCCAAGGGGAAAAGTAGGTCAATGGGCTAAAAATAGGTCAATGGGCCAAAATATGTCGTAAGATGACCCTTATGTGGTGTAGCTGGAGACTGGCTTATGTGGCAGTAAACCAAAAATTGCCATGGGCAAACAAAATTATAATGTAATTGGATAACAACACAGAAAAGCAATACTGCCACTATCATTCATCTGCAACACCACAACCACCATCACTGCTCCATTCAGTCACTTAAAGACAACATACAGGTGCATACATGGCCTCCTGATATCCACCCTTCTGAATCCTATCTCCCTCGTGAAGACAGGGTCCACCTGGCCAGGCTGAGATGTGGGTATCATCCAGCCCTCTTAAGTTAACAGAAGAGGCTGGACGACTCCGTCGCTGATGCCTGTCCAAAATGTAACAGCACCCCATACTATTAAGCACATTATGGAAGACTGCATTGCACACAATCACCTAAGCCAACAACACAACATACACTCCTTAAGAGCTCTGTGGGAAAGCCCAGTCTCAGCCATGGCCTTCCTTAGGGACTCAGGGCTGTTCGGCCAGACTGCCTAGGGAACTACTACTACACTTTTCTTCATCACCATCATCATCATCTTATAAACCCAATATCAATGGTTTAATAAGGAGCGTATGATCCACAAATAGGGTGATGGTAACCGCGAAAGTAAGAAAATTTTGACCTGAGAGCTAAGTGGAAATACAGTACTGTAGTTAACACCTCCATTCACATCTCACAAACAAGCTCATTTTTTTACTACACCATCATCTCCCCACCCACCTGTTTTCTCCCATAGAGTGACCTATTCACATCTCATTGACTTGTTTTCCTCCATGGAACTACTTTCCAACTTCAACACATCTTCCCTCATGAGTTTACTTCCCCCATAAACCTATTTCCCCACACACCAATTTTTACCTGTAAATGGGGCCGAAGAGAAGGGGGGATGCTAGGAACAGTCCCCGGGGCCCGGACCTGAGGGGAACCCTGCATCCTCCAAGACAGTGTTAAACAAGAAAATATATAACATACCGTACTTCAATCTATAACGACACATTGGATTTCTAAAATGTACAGTAATCCCTCCATTATCCGATGTAACATAGCCAAAGGCATGTCGAGAAATTGGTTCTGTCCAGATATTGGCCCTAATGCTCCTGCACTGGTACTTTTGGACCCTAACCAAACCTAACTCAGAAAACCACCTACCTATCTCCCTACTGAACATGCACAGCACTTATTTAAGAACCTATTCACATAAATAATGGACATAAAGCATGAATTAATTGAAATTTAACAAGAAAAAGATGATTTAGAGGTGAGTATGGCAAAGATGGTCACCACCTGACAGCATAGTGAGAGTAAGTATTGGACATGAAAGTCACTATGAAAATCACCTATTTCACAGCTTATGCACTCAAATATGGGGCACAAAGTATGAAATAAATAAAATGTAACCAGAAAATGCTGAAATGGAAGTGACTATGGCAAAGCTGTTCACCAGTTAACAGCATGCCGAAATTATCGGACATGAAAATCACCTTTTTGACAGCTTATGCACTGAAATATGGGACACAAAGCATGAAATAAATAAAATGTAACCAGAAAATGATGATTTAGAGGTGAGTATGGCAAAGACGTTCACCAGTTAACAGCATGCCGAAAGTATCGGACATGAAAATCATCTTTTTCACAACTTATGCACTCAAATATGGGACACAAAGCATGAAATAAATAAAATGTAACCAGGGAATAAGGATCCAGAGGTGAGTATGGTAAATATTTGGCAGTTGACAGTGTACTTACATGTCCGTTGTGGTTGTTACGAAGATTACCCCACCTCTAAGGGCTTGTCTACACGATCAGTTGGCACGTATGATGTTGGAGCATTTTTCGGATCAGTGTCAAGGCATTGGGACGGAGAATGGTGCTGAGGGATAGCTACTGGATGAGCTGTCCACACGATCCCTTCCCACGGACGGTATCACCACTGCATTCATCAATTTTTTGAGGAGACACACTGTATAATACCTATTTAGATACACATAGTGAGCAGGAATTGCTTGTGAATGTTGGTAGGAGAGAGGCTCAGCTGTTTGCCGTTTCTAGAGCCAGAGGTAAAAATTACACAATTGAGACCAAGAGAGTCCGTAATGAATATAAACGTTACTTCAACCATGAGGGTGGGGTATCTTGGCAGCACAATTACCGATAATATGTATGCAACAAGTCCATTAATATAGTATTGTGGAAGCTGGGTCATGGAATACATTAATCATCGACTTGGACTATTATTCATGTAACGGTATTTAAGTGTACTTAAGCTATGTCACAGAATTATGTTGCATACAAGGGTTTCCAGTATATAATGCTGTATAATGTATACATGCCAAATAGTGTTCTGTAAATAATATGTGTCAAGAACTGGAGCCACATGTTTTCCTATCCTTTTAAAACATCACAACTTATGTGTAGGTGGGTGGGGGAGTGACAGCTCTCATGACGTCATTATGATGCTAATGGGTAAATCAGGGTCTATGTTGGACGTGGCCACACTCTGTGATTCTCCATCCTTCAGGAACGTGAGTTGGTTAAAGCACCATAATTTTGGTACATATACATCTTCTGCATTTGCACCAGACTTCTTAGATGTAGATGTGTTTCACCTCCTTTCTATATTGGCTTCGTAATGTGTTTAGTTTTTTCTTGACAATCGCAAGAGTGCACAAAGGGTCAAGACCTTTCACATGTTCATACACCTCCTCATATGCTTTGAACTTTTCATCTCGGTTTCTATATTCTTCGCATTTTACGTTCCACAGACATGAACGGTCCCTATACAGTTCAATTAGGTGTAGTGTCAATGCTTTTGTCCACTCAAACAGGGCCTGTGACATCTGTGGGTCACTGGTCGGTAAAGACTCCATCCCTCCTGTCTGCAGAACGTGAATGAGGTGGCTGTGGCCGACGCAGGTGGCCACGCAACTATTCAGCTCCTGTGCGTCACTGCCCAGCAAGTGTAGGTGGTTCAGCGTTTCTGTCTACATGGTCCGGTTTGGGGAACCGTTTCGGAGAAATACTCGGAAACCATGCTGCGCAACTGGTCGTGTAGACGAGCCCTAAGGCTCTCACAGTGGTGAAAATGCTCTTGAAGCATGTACAGTAATCCAGTGTTGAGCTGCACTTAATCCTTAGCACTGTGAATTATAACTGTTTAACAAAAACGAGCACTAACGTCAGCCATCCAGACAATTGTTTACTCATGATGGTAGTTGAGAAGGAACTGGTGAGGGGAAGGGGAGAGCGGGAAGCAATCGTAAACACAGCTGTTCGGCTCCATGCGCCGAATTCATACTTACAGGTTTTTTTTTTTTTTTTTTTTTGAACACCCAAGCCAACAATGTCCGGACAATGGGGTGTCCGGTTACTGGGCATCTGGAAAATAGAGTGATAACTCTATACTGTATATAAATGGAAGTAGGAATACAGTAGTTATAGCCAAACACATTCAAACAGCTATGTATAACATTTACAGTACAGAGTTATGTATTATTTATGTCATACTGAAGGGGCCTAGGATTTAAAGAACCGCTATGTGCTGTTTTCTTTCATTCTAACCTCTTACAGACTTATTACACAATCGGAAATATAATTACATAAATAAATATTCGATATAATATTTTTGGTATAAGACACCTGAAACTATAAGCAGACTGCCAATTAGTATGACTATAGATGAGACTTATGGATCAGCTTACCATGGGACCCAATACTGACTCTAGATCAGCTGATGCACCCATTTTCTCTTATTTCATGTTTTCCCACAATCGACAGAAAAATAAATTAATGTGTCAGGACACATTACTTAGGGAGCGTTCCAGCCATGAGCTAGACTTCGAGCATAATAAATTCAACACAGTTATCAGCAGATGGGGGCCTGTTGTCAATAACCTTGCCCCATGCCTGGTGATGGTTGTCAGCAGCCCTGCCCAAGAACCTGCTCTCTCATGGACATATTTCTTCCTTGGACCCTTGATACTCTATCAACTTATTTTTCATATGAATCTGTTTACTCCCATGGGCTTTTTCCCCAGTGATCTATTTTAACCAAGGAACTATATCACCAAGGACCTATAAACTCTCATGGGCCTATTTTCCCTCCATAGACCACTTTTACCTTACATGACCTATTTTCAATGGACATATTTTTCCTCCACTGTCCTATTTTCCCTATGAATCTACAGTAATCTTCCCACTATCCAACGTAATAGAGCCAAAGGCATGACCGGAAAGTGGTCTTGTCTGGATAGCGGCCCTGAAGCTCCAGCACTGGTCATTCATGACCCTAACCTAACCTAACCTATATCAGAAAGCCACCTACCTACCTCCCTACCAGACATGCATAGCACTTATTTAAGTCTCCTTTCACAAAAATAATGCACACAAAGCATGAATTAATTGAATTTTAACCAAAAAATTATGATTTAGAGGTGAGTAAGGCATAGGTGCTCACAACTTGCCAGCAAGTGTAAGTAAGTATCAGACATGGAAATCACTATGAAAATCACCCTTTCTCACATCGTATCGTTTTTGAAGGCTCCAACATGCTTGCATGTGTCGGCCTTGGTCACCTAATGGCGGCTCTCCACGCTGCTCGATCTCTGGCAGCCTCCCTATATAATGAACACAAAGCATGAAATCACTGAATTTTAACCCAAAAATGATGAATTTGAGGTAAGTATGGTATAGCTGTTCACGAGTTGGCAGCTTCGTGTAAGTAAGTATTGGACGTGGCAATCACTATGAAAATCATCATTTCTCACATATTACACATTAAATTATGGGATACAAAGTGTTAAATAAATAAATTGTTACCAGAAAAAGAGTTAGGTATGGCAAAGGTGTTCACTGTTCACCAACAGCACCATTCATTCATGACCATAACCTAACCTAAATCAGAAAACCACCTACCTACCTCCCTACTGGACATGCATAGAACTTATTTAAGACCCCATTCACATAAATAATGGGTACAAAGCATGAATTAATTGAATTTTAACCCAAAAATGATGATTTTGAGGTGAGTAAGGCAGGGGTGTTCGCCAGCTGACTACATAATGAACGTAAGGAAGAGACATGATTATTACTGAGAAAATCACTTTTTCACAGCCTATGCACTCAAATATGGGACATAAAGTATGAAGTAAATAAAATGTAACCAGAAAAATTATGATTTAGAGGTGTGTAGGGCAAAAATGTTCACCAGTTGACTAGATAGTGAACGTATGTAAGAGACATGGTAATCACTGAGAAAATCACCTCTTTCACAGCCTGTGCACTCAAATATGGGACACAAAGCATGAAGTAAATAAAATGGAACCAGAGAATGAGGATTTAGAAGTGATTATGGAAAATATTTAGCTGTTGACAGTGTACTTACATGTCCATGATGGTTGTTGACGAATATTACCCCCACCTCTAAGGTTTTTACAGTGGTCATAATTGCTCTTGAAGCATGTCCAGTAATCCAGTGTTTAACTACACTTAATCCTTAGCACTGTGAATTATGATTATTTAAACAAGAACGAAAATACCGCAAACGATCTAGCAACTCTTCACTCTTCACGTGAGTTGAGAGAGAACTAGCAGGAGGGGGGGAGCACGGGAAGGGAGCTGGTCAGCGTGCACGGGAAATTCAAACTGACGCGGTCAAAAAAAAAACACAATTTTTTTTTCATTGCAATTTTTAGGCATTTTGGGGTTTCGACCATCAGCCTATGATGTCCGAACAGTGAGGTAACCGGATAGCGGTCGTCCGGAAAGTAGAGGGATTACTGTATTATCTTGCCATTCCACACACCAAAACATCAAATGGCCCTATTTTCTGACAAGAACCAGTTTCCTCCTTCAACATTTTTTTGCCGGTTCAACCCGTGTTTGCAACTGTGCCCATTCCCCCCAATAACGTATTCCCCATGGACCTACTTTCCCATATGGACCTATTCCAAACATGGGTCTGTTCCTAAGTGAACCTATTTTCCCTTACCTACTGTATCTACCCACTCACTCACCCACCCAGAATAATAGGCCCATCTCCTGGCTTGTTCTATGGTAGGCCACATATCCACCCACTCATAAAGCCCACCCACATACCCATCAAGCTCTGCATCACATTTATGTGCCCAATCCACCCGACCACACCACCCCTCCCATCCACCCATCCTCCCCATCCTACCCACCTACTCACTCCACCCTACCCACCCATCATCACACTGCATAGTACAAACTCATCCACTACCCCCTACCCACCCATCATCACACTGCATATTACATACTCACCCACTACCCCCTACCCACCCTACCCTGAACACCCACCCACCTACCTCACCCTGCCCATTTACCTCACCCTGCCTGCCTACCCCACCCACTTCACCACTCCACCCCCCCCCCACACCACCCAACCCAGTTGTCTACCCACCCTGCCTACCTCCCCCCACCCTTCCCATTCACTGACCAACCTACTCACCCAGCCACTGAGCTTGAAATGCCATTAGATGACATGCAACTTCACTTACACACAAACACACACACACATGGCTAAAATTTCTAGAACATCCTTTCTTGCTTGGTGAATGTGGGTGAAAAAGATGTGCTTAATAGTGACGTGTCCACATTCCTGGGTCAAAACTGGCACCTCTCTGTCTTGAATGCTGAGTTTTATTAGGAGATTAACACAAGAATTTGATTCTACTGTATTCATGAAGAAGTGGTATGGAGTGGATGTCAAGTTACAGTACATTCGTATTCTGCCATTGAACTCCCTGATACCGAATGTAAAAGAATGAAAAACTATGACAGTTCAATTTGGAGGAACAATAACCAGAGCGGTTTTAGACAGAAATAAAATACCATAACATTTCCCAACACAACTGTAAATATTAAATAATATATACAGGAATACCTTGATGTATGATACCACCAGATCAGATACCCCGGCTTAATGGTGAGGGTAGAAATGCCACCATACCCCGCCTAATGATGGCCAAACCATGGTTTAACGATGGGTTTTGATTTGTTATTACCGATTATGATGAAATTTTAGACTAAAATTGTGCATTCAGGTTGATTTATAAACTGTTTTTAGACTCAGATTAATGTGTTTTAGCCACAGGTTGGGTGAACATTGTCATTTTGGGGTACAGTTTACTAAGCTTGATTTTTTCCAGACTTAAGTTTGACAATTTTCAGACTGTATTTGTTAGTTTTGGTGAGTTATTTACAGGTGTTAGGCCATTTAGATTGGCTTCAAACTTGTTTTTGGACTCATTTGGGTGGGTTCAGGACTTGGTTGGGGGGAACCCCTAGGCTCAAAAACGCATCCCTATACATGTTAAATCTAACCCTGAGATACGATACCCCACCTAACGATAGGTTCATACTTAACCAATTGCATCGTTAAACTGGGATATACAGTACCTGTATTTTTTACTGGGTATATATTTATCTGAGCAGTCATAAGAATAGCATTAGAATAATAGGCCAACTTACTGCAATCGTAAGAATAGGGCAGAAATAATTGCTCTGACTCATCATAAGAACAAACAATAAGTAAATTTTGAGACTCACATCAAAGATTTTTTGTAATGCCTAAACACTGGTAAGTTTTCTTGGAAGTATGGTTTGAGTGAGGTAAATATCCCTTTAAACTTGACTTACTCTCAAGTATAGATTTATAATTACTCATACACTGTAATCGGTTCCTGTTGGTTTGAAATAGCTGAATAACCGCCTGCACGGCAGATAGATTATCTGACAGGAGCATGTGGAGTTACATGAAAAAATAGCCAGACAAATGAGGAAGTGAAGGAGCATTGTGGTGCTGAAGTGGGAGTCACTGAAAGCGATAAGTACTCTGAGATGGACTGGTCATGTGAAAATAATGGAGAATGAAAGACCGACTAGAAGAGTGTGTCAGTCTGAGAAAGAGGGATAGGGGGAGACAAAGAATGAGATGGGGGTGCTGAATGGAGACATATATGAGAGAAAGTGATCTATCTATATATCTATCTATTGCCAGACACCATAATCCCGTAAGGGGTGGCCATTTGACTTCGAGTTATTTATTTTACAGGAAGGGGCACTAACCCTCCACCAACCCACTTGTTGACACATAGGGAGCATGTATGGTTTGGTTATATGGTTACCACCCAGCATTGTAAATGGTTTCTTGGCTTACAGGAAACCATCTGGCTTGTCACTCAATGTAAAGCCACCTGCAAAGGAAAGAAAAGCAGTAAGAAGTGACAGGAAAGATGGGAGAAACAGGAAGAGAAGAGGGCAGGCACAGAAAAAGAATGATAAAGGCTAAGGAAAAAGTAGGCAGCACTACATCAAGTGAGTGGATGATGGTCGCCACCACCTACCACTAAGAGAGGGTGATGTGATAGGAAAACCAGGTAAATGGCAAAGGACAGGCCGACAAGAAATCTTATCTATCTATTGCAAGATGCCATAATCCCGTAAGGGGTGGCCATTTGACTTTGAGTTATTTGTTTTACAGGGATGGAACTAACCCTCGCCAACCCACTTGTTGACACGTAGGGAGCACGTATGGTTTGGTTACATAATTACCACCCAGCGTTGTAAATGGTTTCTTGGCTTACAGGAAACCATTTGGCTTGTCACTCAATGTAAAGCCACCTGTAAAAGAAAGAAAAGCAATAAGAAGTGACAGGAAAGATGGGAGAAATAGGAAGAGAGGACAGCAGGCACAGAAAAAGAATGATAAAGGCTAAGGAAGAAGTAGGCAGCAATACATAAAGTGAGTGGATGATGGTTGCCACCACCTACCACTATGCAAGAAGTGAGTGGAAAAAAACAAAATTTGGAGGAAACAAAGGAAGCGGGCAGGTCATTATCGGCAGCGTTTACGAATGATCTCTCCAACTGGCTGCACTGTTTACCAATCAGTGTTCCAACTGGATGCGTCAGTGTATCACACATTCTAAATCCTCATTTATAGCTTTCAGAGGTATGCTTATAAAAATCCCCAGTAGCTGTGGTAATCCAGGAATAATAAGAACCTGTGAAAGACTCATTTCAATAGAAAATATGGAAAGCCTGCACCCGTCTGCTAAAGAATTAAGCTCAATGAATCAACAACTCTTACGATAACACAGAAGCAGCTGAAGGCGACAACAACACCACTTCTGTTGTCTCAACACAGGACTTTGAGGGGTTCCTGGATGAGGCTGATGAGGAAGATGTGGCACAGAGGCGGCAGCATGAGGCAGCAGCCCACTCGCCTTGTGCTGAGAGGCCATGGTCAGCTTCAAGCCTCAGAACCCCTCCCCCCTCCCCCACCCATTCAAATAATGTCATCAGTCTGAGTCATGTAAGAATCTTACAATACTGTTCATTTCCATTAAATATGCTTTAATAACTTCTTTTCCAGACTGTTAGTGTTTACTGGTGACCAGTATGATGTAGGTTTTGACCAGTTTGATGTTGGTTTGGGGGTAAGAGGGGCAACTTTTCCAAAATGACAGACTCATATGTAATTTTCCTCGTAAGAGTTATTTCTAACTCACACAATTCTAAAGTTGAGGTGAGTGCTCAGTCTCGTAAGTGGGTGATTTAGGAGATTCTACTGTATATTCATAATTTTCCTTCAACTTATGTGGAAAAAAAAAAAAGCAATGAATACAATATGGCAGCTAAAAAAAAAAAAGCATTTATTGTACTGAAGAGTTAAGGGCTGACCTCTTCTCCTTTCTTGCCATCTGTGGTGACCTGCCAGGTAGTGATTGAGAGCTGAGCCTGGTCCCCCTCCTTCAGTGTTGGTCCCTCCCCCACCCCAACATCCTGTGTTGCCACCACACCACTGCTACACCCACCACTCACCACTGCTCGACATATACCTATCTGAAGGTCAGCAGTGCAAATAAAAATTTGCTAAATACATTACTAGATAAAAAAAAATCATCATCATCATCCTATACTTCCAAAGTTAAATACAATAAACTCCATCTGTAGAAGTCACAGCAAAAAGTAAAAAACATTACACTGCAATGACTCATTTCATAACAACTGTAATCATGGATGGTGCAAGAGACTTTACCTGTGTGAGGAAATCAATGTAATTTGAAGACTCCAACAAAATGGACCAATTCCTCTGCTGGTCATCAGTAAAGCTGGCATAGTAGCTGGCCTGGACCTATCAGGCAAGAAATGTTAATGTTTTAGTTCAACAGTTGCACTCCCTCATCACTTGAGCTTTTCAGTCTTTATCTGAGTGCAAGAGACTAATACATTTTACAGAGACCTAATCATGTCAGTAAAGGTTAGGGTATGGTCAGATATGATGACATCCACAAACAAAAATTTCAGATTAGAGAAATGATATTGCAATTGTAGGATCTCATACAGCAATGTCAAGAACACAAAATTAAGTCCCAGATATCTGCTTTTTCTGAGAAAATATGGCCCTAACAAAATACAGACATCCTGTGACAGTTTATTTGACATTCTTTTCCTGGTTGGCTGCATATAAATATGGTTCTATTAGTAACATATAAATAATACTGCATGGTCTTATGAGTCTACCTCTGCAATTTACAGGCACAGAAGTCCCAATATACACAAGTTAGAGGTTACATCCATCCATCCATCATCTAATCCAACAGCAAATAATATCATCTCCAGACACTGCTTGTTTTATACCCTCTCTGAGGATTAGGTTCTCAAAGTTAGGTTACTTTAGTCCATTATAGTGAAGGGTAAGTGACTAGTCTAATCTATTAGGTACATTCCATGAAAAAAAGATGTCAGGTGATTTCTTGGAAACTGAACTCATGCATGAGACAAGGTTGCCACCCTGACTCGGGTATTCTAACCACCAGACTGTAACTTGTTGACATTGAAAAAATTCAGTAATAAAAGCCCCTCACGGTCATGAAGAAGTGTTGTGTGATCCTGGCATGTGTAAGATGGTCCTGCTTGGATCGATACACCAGTAGTTGAAAGTTGGCCTCATTAGGGTCTCCGAGGATACAGCACATGGCCCGACCCTGTGCCTGCCCACTCTGGTTCACACTGATGGGGAAAGGGCTTGGTCAGGGAAATCATTGCTCAAAACGATCAGCAGTTGAATTCATTATTACCTGTACTGTACTGTATGATGCAAATACTGTATACACTTACAGACAACAACTGATACTCCCTATCCACCTCCCTGCTGTTCAAAAGGAGTTCATCATTCATCATCTAATCCTACATTGCTCCATGAGAAGCATAGGAGCCTGGGGCTAGGCAAGCTAGTTCTGACATTTAAGATGAGAGTGACCAGCCTCGCTCATCCCTGAGTGGCATTATGTGAGCAATAAACCCCAACCACCCGTTGGACATAAACCTGCACTGACTCAATCCGATTGGAGTGCCTTATTTACCCACTAAACCACTAGGCGCCAAAATCTGGCTATATGATTACCAACCAGTGTAGCAAATGGTTTCCTGGTGTACAGGAAACCAATTGGCTTGTCACTCAGTGTAGACTAACCCATAAGCAGAAAGAAGAGGAAAGAATGAAGGAAAGAAAGACAGAAGAGGGAGTGTAAAATCATCCATAGGCAGAAGGATGAGGAAAGAATGAAGGAAAGACAGAAGAGGATGGACAGATAGAAGGATAGATGAAAGAGAACGATAGAGGAGAGTAATATTAACAAACGAACGCCAAAAGAGTTTGAGTCGAGAGTGTGGAAGATGACAAACATAACTGGATTCTGGCATGCTTATTGAGGGAGGGGTGGAGGGGTAGAGGGGTGCTCAGCAATTATTATTTTCAATGTACAGTACTTGACAGACTGCCCTATCATAATCATTATCATCCAATCTTGTTCTGTCCCATGAGATGTGTAGAAGCCCAGGGGTAAGCAAGTTGGTCCTGAGATTTAAGATGAGAGTGACCAGCCTCACTCATCCCTGAGTGGCATAAACCTGAGGCGTCCCGCTGATGTATGGGTACATCACCATATTTTGTCACGGTGACACCCGATGATGTATCCACACGTTTTGCAATTGCGAGGTCTGTCATCTGCACATTTTTCAAGTTTCATGGGTGATTTTTGGTAGGCATATGTGGGAGACCTTCCTCTACCTGTCTGGCCCCACCTAACCCCCCCTCCCCCCTGCATGCCATTTTCTCAGCAACTCACCTCTTAGCGCCACAGTCTCTCCAATCACGAAATTCAAGGCAAAAGTGATTCCTGAGGTGAAGGACAAAGGAAGAAACAAGCCAGCAGAAGAATCAAGCAGAAGTGATGAGGCAGTAACGTCGTAAAGGAAGGTGCCTTATGTTGATGTGTTTGGCGAGTGAACAACATTTATATCACCTATATTATTGTGTGAAAACCAATATACTCTTGTACTAAATATAAATTCATACCAAATAAATAAATATATACCTAAATCGAGTGGTTTGAAATAGTTACCCCTCCCATACTACCATTTTCTCTGGAGCCAGGCCAACTATAGAGCACGAGCCAGGTGGGGGTACTGTTACCTGTATCGTGCATTTTTAAGGTCAGGTTGGCGATTTCTCTATGAATTTTTGATGTTTCTCGCCTAAAGCAGAGGTTTGAGGGGGAAAAAAAAAAATGTTTCCAAATCCGCCGGGATTGGGAGGGGGGGGATCAGTGGTGGGGGATGTGACGGGGTTAAGTGAGCAATAAACCCCAACCACCCCTTGGATATAAACCTGCCCAGACCCAATCCAACTGGAGCACCTTAATTACCCACTAAACCACCAGGCATCATAATTTTGTTATATGGTTACCAACCAACGTAGTAAAAGGTTTCTGAGTGTACAGGAAACCATTTGGCTTGTCACTCAGAGTACAGTTACCTGTAGACAAAAGGAAGGGGGAAGAATGAAGGGAAAAACACAAAGGAGGAAGGAAGGAAAGAAATACAAAGAGCAACAAAGGAAAGAAGGAAGGAAGAGAGGAAGGGGCAGTCACCCAAGAGCACCACTACGTCAAGTGAGTGAGTGGTAAGTGTCCCCACCTACCACTCTGGAAACAGACTGCTTAAAACAATCATTATCGTTTGTCACCCAAAGCACCACTACGTCAAGTGAGTGGGTGGTAAGTGTCCCCACCTACCACTCTGAAAACAGACTGCTTAAAACAATCATTATCGTTATCATTACCATTATCAGCCATTTGAGGTCCACTGCAGGACTGGCCTATCCCTACCGAAGCAGGGACGATACAAGCCATATATCTCTACCCAATGGTTTAGGCTGTCTGGTAGAGACTGTATTTAGGATGAGAAGTGCTTGTGAGTGTAAATTTTGTGTTGTAGTGGCTTTGGATGTGTGTGTAGTCTGTGAACCAAGTGTAATCGGCCCGCCGTAAGTCAATTGGGTGCAAGCATTTTAGTATGCAACACTGGTTCAACCACAGCACCCCTTGTGTCCACCAAAGTGGTCAATGGCTTGGTGAATGCTTCCCAAAATTTTTACAACTTTGGCAGGAGGCGAACCCGCGCCCACCAGTGTGCAAGACACACACTCCGCCACTGTACCACAGAGGCTCCCGCTTCAAACAATAATAAAAAATCTGTCTATCTATATCTATATACCTAGGCTGCTTCCCCCAAGAAAAGAGAGGTAGCCGAGACAGGCCAACACACTACCAATTTACTCATCCACTCATACACATTCATTCGC
>JAGKTI010001564.1:0-42395 GCA_018397915.1 Birgus latro | reverse complement strand
TTGTTTATGGTGCGGTGTGGAATGTGACTGTGTTCTGCAGTCCAGTTTGTGAGAAGGGCCACTGTGGATTTGGCTGGGGCTATTTTGAGCATGTTTGTGATGAACCATTCGTGTAGTGTGATGAGGTAAGGCTGGAGGATGTGTGCAGCTGTGTTTGCATTTAGGTGTGTACATGTAAGTGTTATGTCATCTGCATAGGAAGCTATGTGTATCTGTGGTGTGTGGGGTGTAGGTATGTCGTGCATGTATAGGTTAAAGAGTGTAGGGGACAAAACAGATTCTTGGGGGATGCCATTTGTGAAGTTTCTGATGTTTGAAGACTGACTGGGATATATTACATGTGCACATTTGCCTGCTAAGTAGTTTGCCAACCATTCTTTTGTGCTATTGTGCATGTTTGTGCTGAATATTTTGTTTGTGAGGTTGTGGCAGGGGATGGCATCAAAAGCTCTGCTAATGTCTAGTGTAACTAGGAGTGTTCTGTGTGATGGCCTAGCTGAATTCATGCCATCAAAAACTCTCTGTGTAAGGTCTGTAAGAAGAGTGTTTGTGGAGTGTAGTGGCCTAAAGCCATGTTGTGATGGGGCTAAGGGGGGTGTGAGGTATACCTAGTTGTAGTACCAGTTGTTCAGTGACTTCAAAGGGGGTGCAGAAGAGTGTGATGGGGCAGTGTGAGGAAGGTAATGTGGGATCTTTGTTGGGTACGGGGATAGTGATGATAACGCAATGCTGCCAGATGTTGGGTATTATGTTGTGTGAGTAGCTGTAGTCTGATATGTTGGTGAGTGCTTGTATGCATTGTGGTCCAAGGTATTTCAGGTGAATGTTGCTTATGTTGTCTGGTCCACAGGCAGATGACTGCTTAAGGTTGCTAATGATGTGCTTCGTCTGGTTGTAAGTGAAAGGTGCGAAGTCAGGGTCTGTGGGGAACTGTCTCTTACATCGGATGATACGTCAGTCGTTGGGATGGGGGCTTAGATGGCTGACATGTGAAAAGTGAATGATGAGAGTGTTTGCTTGTTGTTTGTTTGAAGGTATGGTGTCTGTTGCTGTGATTGCAGCGTGTGATTGTGCAGTGTTGCTGTTGGAGAGTGTGATGCTGTTTAGTGTTTCGTAGAGTTTGAAGGTGTTTGTTTTGTGGTCAAGAGTTTGAAGATAATTATTCCAATTTAGTGTTTGCTGTTCTGATATTTAATTGTTTATTTAAGTGCTGAGTTCTTGTATTTGTTGTACAGTGTCTTGTGTGTGGGGTGTTAGAGAGTGTCGTAGTGTGTCCCATTGACTGATGAGACCTTGAATTTCTGGTGTGAAGTTGGGGTTGTGTCTCTTTCTGTTGCCCCTAGGGATGTGTCTTTTGTCTGCATTTTGTATAACTGTACTGCAAGTGTGCAGAGCAGTGCTGATATTTGTGATGGATGTACCATTTAATGTATCAAAATGTTGTTCTGTTTCAGTCATGAAGGCCTCCAAGTTGGATTTCTTATAATTATATTCTATTTTTTTCCAGCTGATGATTCACTTTTGTGAATGTGGCACCTGCGCACTCCTGCTGCGTGATTGGTTGGTTTCAATTTCATACCTGAAGTATCATATTTACAAAAAACAATTATATCTTATATTCCAATTCTTATAAATGCTGTTTTGCATTGTCATTATACTATACAAACAGACATGAAACGAGTATGTATCTGTGCTTCACCCAAATGGACAATGAATTTGAGGAAGTTGAATTTGAACTGAAATATTTATTGTTGTAAAAGGTACAGAGCTGATGCATCTCTAATAAATAAATAAATATATAGTATATACTTACGGATATACAGTATATACTTACGAATAATATGTGCAAAGGTATCGAAGCAATGGAGTCAGACATCTTGCAAGACGAGACAACTTGTTTTTCCCGCCTGGCCGTCTCTCGTGTCCCCCCCCCTCCTCTGTAGCGACTGTTCCATTTGCATCCCCACTTCCACCACTTTACCACTGACAAAACCGCCAATTTACTTAGAATGGTACTATTGTCTAATGTAACAAGTGCCTAAGTATTAAGATACCTTTTATTTGCACTTACCCAGCCAAACATGTTTATTTTAAGAAAAATATAGGGAGATGCAACAACTCAGTACCTTTTACGACAATAAATATTTCAATTCAAATTCTATCTATCTATTGCCAGACACCATAATCCTGTAAGGGCTGGCCATTTGACTTTGAGTTATTTATTTTACGGGGAGGGGCACCAACCCTCCACCAACCCACTTGTTGACACGTAGGGAGCACGTATGGTTTGGTTATATGGTTACCACCCAGCGTTGTAAATGGTTTCTTGGCTTACAGGAAACCATTTGGCTTGTCACTCAATGTAATGCCACCTGTAAAGGAAAGAAAAGCAGTAAGAAGTGACAGGAAATATAGGAGAAATAGGAACAGAGGAGGGCAGACACAGAAAAAGAATGATAAAGGCTAAGGAAGAAGTAGGCAGCACTACATCAAGTGAGTGGATGATGGTCGCCACCACCTACCAATTCAAATTCAACTTACTCAAATTCATTGTCCGTTTGGGTGAAGCAAAGATACTACATACTGTACTCGTTTCATGTCTCTTTGTGCAGTAAAATGACACTGCAAAACAGGATTTATGAGAACTGGAATAAAAGGTACAACTGTTTATTGTAAATATGATACTTCAGGTATGAAACGGAAACCAACCAATCACGTGGCAGCAGTGCGCAGGTGCCACATTCACGAAAGTGGATCATCAGCTGGAAAAAAATCGAGTATAGTGTGTGTATGTCTGTGGCCAGCTGGGGTGATTCTGGTTTTGGTAGTGATGATGATTGGAAGGTTATCAGATCCAAGGGTTTTGACCACTCTCCAGGATGTTGTGGGGGTGAGGTTTGATGAGCAAAAGATGATGTCTGGGGATGATGGGAGGAAGAGGACTTGGTGTGAAATATGGGTATGTTGATGGAGATTATTCAGTATGAAGAGATGATCTGTTTGGGATTGTAGTACCAGCCCTCCGTCTGTGTCAGGGTTGCTGACATGCCCGGTCAGTGCCTTAGTGTTGAAATCACCACTCAGGATGATGTTGGGTATGTTAGTGATGTGGCGTATTTGTGGAGAGCAATTATGTGGTACTGTGGGGGACAATTGGGGGGGAATGTATGTGTTGGCAATTGTTATGTAATTTGTTACCAGTCCGTATTTTAATTGATTGTATTTCTGTTGTGGTGTCATGTGGGGGGAGAAGTGACTCTGCGTGTGCACTGGTATCTGAAAAGTTTATTGATTTGTGTACCAAGGTGATGAGTCCACTGCCAACGCCGTCGGCCCAGTCTTGTTGAATGGTTGTGAAATTATGAAATGTTGGTGTTTTTTGTGTTCTGTGTAGCTTTGTTTCCTGTAGGATGGCAATGTGTGTGTTTTGTTGTTTGATGAATTGTGTGAGTGTAATGTTGTATGGTAGTGAAACCAGGGCAGTAAAGGAAGAGGATATTTGCAGGCTTGAAAGTACAGAACTGACAATGATTAGGTGGATGTGACATTCGTCCCTGAGTGTGAGGCCTGGGGAAGCTTGGTTTACTACAGAGAAGTTGAGACGTAGGATGGGACTGGAGTGTATTGGTGCTGTGATGAGGAGAGGTAGATTGAAATGGTATGGGCATATGGAGAGGATGGGGTGTAGAAAGTGAGAAGTGTTAAAGTTGGGGGTAGGAGAGCGAGAGGTAGACCATAAAAGACCTAGGATGAGGTCACTAAGTGTGACCTCAAGGATAAAGGATTAAACAGGAAACAGCCAGAGATCAGGCAGCATGGACAGACGCCATTAGGTGACCAAGGCCGATGCATGCAAGCATGTTGGAGCCTTCAAAAATGAAATGATACTGTAACCCACACTTTTCATACAGATTAAGGTAAAAGGCCAACATCAAAATGAACACTAAATTTGGTCAAAAAGATATAAGCTATATCTTCATATCACTTATATGGTAAATATGAGGACAATGACACAGCGACTCAAGTGGCTTCCTCACACACCCAAATTCTAAAGGAAAATTATATTAATACTAAATACATCACAGGTGACTAACATTTGTTTCTTGACCAAATAATCTGAAGACACCATGCAAAATATATCCAACCTACTTTGTGATACTAAAGAAAGTCACCGGAACACCCACGACTGTGTTTACTGTTGATCTGCCGACTGGATGTGTCAGTGCATCAATCAAACTCAAATATACATAATTTAAAAAACATAAATAGTACTGGAAACCTACCAGGAGGGAAGATGAAACCGAATGAGGGGGGGGGACCCCTCAAAATTATAATCAACCTTACAGCATATCAACGAAAATATGCATTACGTAAAAATTGCACCAAAACAGTATCATGCCTCAAGAGCATTAGGTAATGATGGCAAATTCAGGAGTAATTACATGACCATGAGAAGGTGAAGGTAGACTGATCATACAGCAAATATTTATGTTCATCAGACAGGAGATATCCATACAGAAATCACATAAATTAGAAAAATAAAGCTCAGCAAATACAACAGAATATATGATATTTCATAAAATCTAAGTTATACACAGTAGGAAGCAAAATAATTTAACCCCCTATCCATGAACTTTTTAAAGCACATTTTAAAAATGCCCACTATATATGCTACATTGCAAACAAACAATCCTGTCCACAATTCATTCCAATAATCATTTGGAAATACCACATGACTCCCCATATATTAATTATTATATGCTGTAACTTAGCTATAAAAGAAAAACAAGATGACAATTATGCAATTTGAGCCATTTTCTTATACACCAATCTTCTTAAGGAAAAAAAATGTGCATTATGTGCACCAAAACAGAATCATGCAACAAGAATAAAAAAAAATAAAATAAATTTGGTTTTACGCCTGGTATCCCCGAAGGGCTAAGACGTTGCCCCTGGGTAGAGGACTTTTGGAATGGAGCGTGTAGCATTTTATGACCGGATGCCCTTCCTGATGTCTACCAATGACCTTTGGGTGGATTCGATCCTCTGACCCTTTGGTCAGAGTGGATGCTCTAACGCACTGAGCCACAGCTGCAACAAGAGCATTTGTTAATCATGGCAAGTTTGGTAATCATCACACAACCATGCGGTGGTGATGGCATGTGCGATCATAAAGAAAATCTTTATATATACAGTATATCACACAGAAAACATCCATTAAAATATGATGGCTATAGGTTAGCAAAATACTACACGGCAATTAAGTTAAACACATCATGTCTGTAAACACTAAGATAAACACAATAATGGAGCCCCCTGTTTATGAACATTTGGTTAATATTCGGATGTCCTGTACTTCGATCTGCCAATTTCAATGTATTTTTTCTTAAGTTATACTGGTCCAGTGATCAAGAAAAAAATAAAATATTCCCATGCAATTTATATTTTTTATATTTATAACGAACTGTATTTCTTGGAGAAATTTGTGGGGTGGTAGTCACGGAGTATGACCTTTACCCTACAGCTGCCGGAAAAAGAAAAAAAAGCTACGATGGTGCTACCACCTAACAGTCACCTTTGGAATTTCTTGAACTAAGCCAACCCCACCACTATCATCATGGTGGCATGATCTTGAAGACAACCAGTGAGGACCCTCCGACAGTGGCGTGAAATGGAGCGAGGTTTAGAGGAAGCAATGAGGACCCTCTAATGGCGCTGCCACCTAACAGTCACCTTTGAACATTCTCGACCCAAGATGACCCGACCACTCGATTCCCATGTTCATTTTGAATCTGATCATGGAGTGCAGTGGATGTAAAAGGACTTATTTCGATACAATCTGTGAATTACGGGGGAAGGACAAGTTAGTGAAAAAACTTTTTCAAGAGTACAGGATACTACCTATTAGCAGAGACTGCCCCAAATGCAAGCTGCCATGTGCTCTGGTTGAAAATGGTAAACTACTTAGGTGTTCTCACTGTATCACAGACCCAAAAAACAAGTGAGTGAAGTGCTGTGGTTACAGCAGCAGAGTTTTTAAAGGCTTGTAGGTCAACAGTGTCCATCTTTATCCTAGCCAAGCACTTCTGTCTATCTATCTATTGCCAGACGCCACAATCCCGTAAGGGGTGGCCATTTGACTTTGAGATATTTGTTTTACAGGGAGGGACACTAACCCTCCACCAACCCACTTGTTGACATGTAGAGAGCACGTATGGTTTGGTTATATGGTTACCACCCAGCATTGTAAATGGTTTCTTGGCTTACAGGAAACCATTTGGCTTGTCACTCAATGTAAAGCCACCTGTAAAGGAAAGAAAAGCAGTAAGAAGTGACAGGAAAGATGGGAGAAATAGGAAGAGAGGAGGGCAGGCACAGAAAAAGCATGATAAAGGCTAAGGAAAAAGTAGGCAGCACTACATCAAGTGAGTGGATGATGGTCGCCACCACCTACCACAATTTACTGGTATGTTAATGAGTACATACCGGTATGTTGAAAAGATTTGGAACCAAAGATTTTGTGAAGACAATATTGGCATCAACTCTGAAACAACAGTGGATTGGAAGACTTTCTAAGGGGACGTGTGTCTTCACTGGCCCTGGAATCAGAAGCCTATCGGTGGCCTGGGTAAAATTGTTGAAATTCATGAATCTATGTTCAGGATAAGAAAATACAACAGAGGTCGTAATTCTGAAGGAATATGGGTGTTCGGCGGAATTAAGGGTGATTCTAAACAAACATCTGTAGTGCCCATGAAAAGCTGTGACGCAGCTATGTTAATTTCGTTCTGCCAGAAATATATTCGTCAGGGCACAGTCATTCACACAGACTGTGGGAGGGCCTGTTCATCCTTGTTTGAGTCAGGCTATATCTACAGGACAATTAACTATCAGGAAACCTTCATGGACCCAGTGACGGGTTCATACAAACAACATTGAGCGATTGTGGAAGGACATCAAGGCCTGGGTGCTGCATTCAGGAAACCAGAAGTACCATTACGAACACTGCTTTGCTAGATACCGGTACTTGTTCTGCTGTGTGCACCAAAACAAACGGACATGCCTTCACCACTTCATGACAGGCGTGGCCTCATGTTTCCCGCCGACTGTGTAATAAGTGAGTACAGTAGAACCCCAAAATTTGTACACAATTTGTTCCTGGTGGCTGTACGAGTTGCGAATTGTTAAAAAACCGAATCAATTTTTTTCCATAAGAAACAATGTATTTTGCATTAATTCGTTCTAAAGTATAGATGAAACAGGAGATTTCGCCATACCATAATGAATGGGAAGATCGGAGACACAGGTTCCACTTTCAAACTTTGCAATGAGTTCCTTTTTCAGCTCAATTGTTGTTCTCACTGCTTTTCTTTTAGCTCCAGCTGACTAACTAATATTCTTAGAGCCCATAATTATGTACAATTTTCTAACGAAAATACGTAACTGATTACAAAGTTTAATGGAGTCTGTATGACTGATGCGTAGCTGGTGGAAGACAAAGCGGGACTGGTGACCACGTAGCACCTATGATGCTGCATCTCTTAGCGCGAATAGCAGGTCGTTGTACGAAAACTGGAGCGATTTTTGGCCGAAAAAGCTGTACAAAAACCAAGTCGTATGAGTAGAGAAGCATACGAATTCCGGGGTTCCACTGTACCACAATTTCCATTCTTTATTAGGTTAGAATAAGTTAATGCAATGGGGAGGGGGTCTGGGTGGGTAAAGCCTCCCCCCCCCTTGTTAAACTAGGCTATTGGTGCATATTTAGGTCAAGTTTGGTTGTTCTGCTGGTTTTTATTCGTATTTCGGGCAGCTTTTGTTTTAATACAAATCGTTCTGAAAACCCACTTCTGGGGCAATTCCTCTCAAAAAAGTCTCCAAAAATAAATGACCCAAAATAATGCCAAAAAAAAAACTTTGAAGTCATATTTTAATGTTAGAATATCAAACTTCTAATATAACAAACAAACGTGCATCCTCATTAAATGCCTGGGATATACTGCTACTCTGTAATAACAGTGAAATATTAATACAATAAAATACACGTCTAAGAATGAGGACTTACAACTCTCTGATTTCACAATACTGATATTCATAATTCAACCGTTATATGTGAAAATACCTGGCTGACGATGAGGGTGTGAAATCATCGTCATCCTCGTCGTCTGGAACACCAAAAAACATGCTAAACGTCAGACCGTGGCTCAGCTGACCACCTCTCAAACTTCTCCACCGTCTACTTACACTCTTGAACTCGGGACTGCTCTAATTTTAGGCTTAGTTGATCTTATTTGGGATATACTCAAACCAGTTCTAAGAAAAAGAATAATTAATTCATTACTTCCAATTATTTTCACATGAAAACCAGGATATCATTAGCGTACAATATATGTTTAAAATTGTATCCCCCTGATAAGACATGGCAAATGCTCTAGGTATTTGTTGACACCCACCACAGACTGATAACTCACATGACTGGCCACCTACCTATCAGCGCTTTAGACGCCCAGTTTTCAACACTTTGAAGGTAGTATTGTTTTTGTTTATTTGTGGAAGGTATATGCCGTGCGAAACGGATTGCTACTTAACGGTTGCCTAGTACTTCTCACGCAGTCACGCTTTTCAAGAACATGAAAGTAGTGAGCATCGCTCTTGTTGACGGGTGCGACGAACAAATCGACGGTCATTTACCGAATCGGTACTTATAATTAGAAGACATTATAATTTTTTTTATCACCATATAGGTTATAGACACCTAATTATCTGAAATCCGGTAAAAAAAAAAAAATTGTGTTTAACTGTTAGTAAGAAATCAGGATTAAGAGCAAAAACTTGCTAAGGTGAGCGGAAGTATTTTGCCTTTGGCTTAACAACTCGGCTTGACAGACTCCTTCCTTATATAAATTTTGATTCAATATGCAGATACATTTATTTGCACCAAAAAAAATCAATATTTATGCAAAACAGGAGTTTCAGAGAGTGTATGCAATCTAATGGGGAAATACCCGCTAACTTTAGCGCGTCATCGTTCTGAATACTTTTTTTATTAATAGTTTTTTTTTTACGTGTCCGACTCTGGGCAAAGGCTTCAGCATTAATATTTTTTTTTTTACGTGTCCGACTCTGGGCAAAGGCTTCAGGGCCTATTCCCAAGTCCTAGTAGTCCTCCTTGGGGCCCAGTAGTCCTCCTACATCTTCACATGTCACCACTTCGGCGCTAACACCCACCATCCATATTGAATACATGCTAGGGCTGTCCAACGACTGGTGTACTAGTATTAGTGGGGGTACTTTTATGACATGTCGGCGGGTCATCTGGTAGATCAAAAAAGTCTGCTTTTTAAGAAATTCAAATCCTTAAACTGTCCCCTACCCCAGCTGGGATTCGAACCTGGGTCCATTAGGACTACAGGCCACCTCTCTACCGATTCTGCCTCTCTGCCAATTCTACGATGAAAAAAAAACTAAAATGCACACCGACAACGACACCTACAAGCAATAAAAAGGGGAGAAAATGCTCACCTTGCAGGTAACGGGGCCTTCCGGGCCACAACGGCTTACCCCATTCTCTCCCGTAAGCCCCTCCTCCCCGCAACCGGACCAGACCCGAGGTAGCAGTCTGAGTGCATTACTCTCCACCCGGGCCAGCACTTGTTTACTTACTGCCACCCTCTGACGGGCTCTCCACCCCGAGCCCGTGCTACACCATTGTGGCGAATCTTTAAAAAAAAAAAAAAAAAAAAAAAGCACTGCACTGGTATATATTTGTCCGGGGGATGGGCTCTGCCCCCCCCCCCACGCCAGCGTCCTCTGTCGCCAGCAGCACAGCAATTACCACTGGAATTACTGGCGAGGAAACGACCAATTTCTTCCTTGACTGCTAATCTCCTTCAGGAGCAGAAACACGGTCATGCCTGCCGGGTAGACCTCTGTGAGGACATCTGCTGGATCCCCCCTACCAGCCCTGGATTCATAGCAGTGCTGTGGTAGCACACACCGGGCATACCACTGCGGTGTCATCCGCCGGGTACACCGCGGCTGTGCCAGCCCCCCAATCTCTCTCCTGCCGTCCTCGGGGTAAGGGACGCCTGGGCAGAGGGAACATCTGCCGGAACTTCCCCTTCCTCCCTTCCGTCAGGGTGCCTTGGTAATGCCCGCCAGGCTTACCAGGCTCAAGGAGCATCCTTGGGATCTCCTGTCCCGGCGTGGAGTTACGGCAGCGTCCGCCGGGCCTGCCAAGTTGAGGGCGTGAGCTCCGGCTCCCCCTCCACGAAACCGGAACCTCCCGAAGGGGAGCGAGTCTCTGGCTCAGCCCAACCCTCCTGTGGCCGAGTGGGACACGTCTCTCTCTCCCCTACAGGTCTAGCGTGTGACAGGCGAGACGCAGGGGTTCGGTTGGTCCAGCTGCCCCTCTCCCGACGGTCGGTGCTGATGGACTCTTTAGGGCACCCAGGCCGCAGGCGACTCCTGACGGCCTCTCCCTCCTGAGGCCACAGCCTTCCACCCATGAAGGGCACCCCCTTCTCCTTGGGCTTACCTGAGGTGCCTGATGTCCCCCGCACCCCGACCACAGCCCGGGCAGTAGGCTGGGCCACCCGCCTCCTGGCCCTCTTCGGTCCTAGTCCCGAGGGCCCCAGTACTCCGGAGGCTGCCTCCTGACACAAGGCGACGCCCCCACCTCCTGCCGGCCTCCCTCCTACCCCAGGCCGACATCTGAGCCTCCAGAGAGTGTGAGGACGCTCTGTCACACTCACTCTGCGGCGGTCACTCCCTGTCCTGTGTGGGACTCCTCGACTTCCCCCCCCCCCGTGCCCCCCGGAATGTACCCTCTCCCTCAGTGAACAATCCCCTCCTCATTCCTTCCCAGTGCTCTCGCGTCCTCCCCAGTGCCCTGGAGTTCTCCCCAATGTCCTTGTGTGTTACCTAGTATGAGTGAACCCAACAGTGATATCCCCAGTGGCTTTCCATAGACCCAAAAACCTACCCCAGGTTCAGTGTATGCCCCAGTGATACGAGGGAGAAATCTCTGAAAGACAGGTGTGGGACAAGAACTTATTGTGTAGTCCTAAGACAGACACGTAGTGTGCCACAGACTCATCATTCCCAGTGTGCCACTCTGCTATTATATTTTGTAACTTAAGTTGTGATTAAAACTCTACAAGCGCCACGTATAGTATTCCATGTTGTATTGTTTGTCTAAATCTGGTCAATATATGTGCTGTACTGGTTTGCCTGTGTTTTTGCCCTGTTCCTTTGGAAAATGGTCCAACCCGGTCAGGTAGTAAAGGACCCCAAAGCTTGTGCCTGTGACTTGTGGTGTGAGGAGTCGCACCCTAAGACACAGCGGGTAACCTGAGGTTGAGCCTGTGTACTTACGGGGCGAGAGGTCGCGCCATAAAAACAGCGCATAACAATGAGCACTGCTGTCCTATGAGTTTTAGCTTTTTTTACTATCTGTTCACCATACCTCTGACACTTTTATCTTTACCTTGTCCAGCTTTTCTTATTCTGAGGAACTGTTGACCTCCCTCTCTGCACTGACATCACCCATACCCCCTCATACCCTCCTCTCCACCCATCCCAACCTCTCCCTCCTGCCCGGTCGCCTCTCTTGGCTGAACTCTATAGTCTGGAGTGGCTTTCTCCTGGGTAGCACCACGTAGTTTGTATAACAGCCGCCAGGGGCCCAGGGCGGCGCTGATGTTGCTTATCTACACCACTGACGTCCACGTCTTTTGAAATCAGCCGGTGATTTCGGAAAATACTGTATAGTGCCATGGCCCACTGCTTTGCTTATGTAAGCAACAGCAAAAGGGAAACAGCAAGAACAGTGGATCCAATGGGGTGCTTTCAAAGCTAATATTCCGGTAGATGGCTCAGCGCATTGGACAGACCCATTCCCCGCACTGTTTAAAAAGCTTATTTCTCTAAGTTAAATATCTACACTGCTGTATGAAACTGTGAATCATAGTAATGTCATATACCTTAATGTAAATAATACCAATAGAACACGTATATATAATGTAGCGTGAATTGTTTATATTTATCATTGAAATACAGGAGTTAGGGGTTGAGGCCGCAGACGACGCGATGGCCAATGCAGACGACACCAACCCCCTCAGTACCACCGGGGGCCCGCCACTGACACTGAGCGCCTGGGAACAGGAACAGTGCACCTGTATCCCTCCCCGGCGCCCCTCTTACTCCCAGGTGATGCCCCGGAAAGGTAGCAGTCGCCGGTGCCTAGTTTCCGGCTGAAATTCCACTCACCAGGTAAGGGGTGGAGTTTACAACTCCACGCAACGCTGCGGTATTGGCCATTGTCATACCGGGTACGGGGCAGAACCGGCCACAGTCCATTCCCCAGTTGCATCCCCGCAACAGGGCCGCGGCACGGACGCGTGTCGGTCGGGCCAGAGCCGTAGATAGAGTGAGTTTGGCCACTCACTGCTCAGGCGCCATCTTGCCTTCCTCCTCCCGCTCCCTCTCTCCTCGTTACCCCGCGCTGTCGCCTGCCCGCTTAAGCTTTTCATCAAGCCAAAATGTATGAATTGAAAACACTCATAATTGATTATGATTTTTAATAAGATTGTTCATTACACTATATTGGTATTAAGAATTAAAATTAGAAGTATGGATGCAAGAATAACTGTATTTACCTATAGTTCCTAACTGCATCTCTCATCATCTTGCTTTAGCTTCCTAATGCACTTCTCCTTTGCTGCTTGAACCTGTGTCTTACGAATGTTTTCCTGTTTTGTTTGCATAAATGTGCAACCGTAAAGTGAAGAAGTGTTTAGTAGTTTCCTCTTAATAGTATGAGAAGAAGGAAATACAACACTTTTTGTCTGAGCTTCTGTCATAGACACTAAGCAGCCTACCAAATTGCTCTTGTTTACGAAAATCTTTGCACTTTCTTTAAAGATAGTCTCTGCATTCTCAAATACACTCAAGCAGTCATCAGTGCAATAAACTAGGCTGTTTTCTTTATACTCTTTAAGTTGGGTGAGTTTTTTCAAAGTATCTCTGTAGTGTCTGATTATCCTCGATTGCCTGCAGGCAGGATGAGCAGTGAGTGTTAGGCCTACTCTTTTTCACTTTTCTGATGCAGTAACCTGTTATGTAGTGTAGGCTGCTCATCTCAGTTTGGTCAAGTACAGTGTCTCTTGACATCTCTTCTAAACCCAGTTCGTCTGTTTCACTGTCATCATCACTGTCTGCTTCAACATTTGGCTTATCAAGAAAGTCAGCAAGATAATCCCTGTTGTCTGCCAAGTAACTGCTTGTATTTGCATTTGAACATTTGAGGAAGTGAGCGACTGAGATAACTTTTAAAGCTTGTCGAAACTCTAAGGCAGTTGGTACTGGATTTTTCAGTCTGATAGAGCTAAACAAGTTTTCCAAGCAGTCCTGGGTGAACCTTGATGTGAGCAAGTATTTATGACCTTTGGCTACATAGTTACTTTGCAGATCAAGAATTGTAGTTGCGGATAATATCACACCAGTTTGAACTGGTTTCCACTGTGCCTTAACTCCAACAGTTATTTCACTGAACACCCATATTACCTTCTGAAGATGAGATATAGCTTGCTCATAACAAGATTCATTGATCTTACTTATGCCATACTTTGATGTCTACTTGACAGTATATCAAACCACTTGTTTATCAGACCAGTGAACCAAGCTGTTGTAAGTAAGTCCTTGCTGTATTCCTTTCATTCACCAAATAACATAGCCCTGAATATACTGAATGACTAAAGAAATTCAAAGCACCAGACACTTTCATTTTCTCAAAATGAGATGGATTAACATGAGCCACAGTAAGTTTGGGGGCAAGCTTCAGATCTTTGTCTTCCTGAAAGATAACAGTTTCTTGACATTCTCAGCTGACACTTCATTTGATGACAGTTCAAATTTTTCTACAATTGCGTCACTCAAATAAATGATATTGCCTTTCACAAGGGATGCTCATAAGTTCTTCACCATATGTGGCACATCATGCATAAAGTAAAGGAAATCATCTTTGCTACATGGATGAGGAATCTTGTTTACTACTTAAGCCTACAGTGCCGTGTACAAATAATACCAAAGCTATTCAGAAGGGCCCGGTTTGCACTCCCCATGTCTGAGGTAATGGCACTAACATGTAATCCAATGCCCTTCGCTCGTGTTAATATTTCCAAAACTACAGGTTTTAGAGTTTCCCCCTTGACACTATTTCCTGTAAAGTAGTAAGCCACTATTTGTTTACATCTTGTAGTTATTCCTCCTAACATGAAGATGAGTGCATGAGTTGCTATACCACTGTGATTAGAATGTGTCACGTCACCCCTCAAACAGCTTGATGATCGGTCATACTAAGAGACCCGCTTGAATACATATTTCATCTAACATCATGTAACACTCCCTTTCTTCTGGATTCGTAGCAGCAACCTTTATCTGTGAAAAGGAAAACACCTCTTCCAAAATGCCAGGTTCCATACTTAAAAACTCATGTCTTCTCCTCAGTGACAGAAGAGATGGCAAGGGCTGCTTTTGTTGCAGAAGTAGATTATACCCTGTTCACCCACAAGCAAACCTCAGCTGAAGACCCTTCTTAATTGTCTCATTTGACCATTTCATCCCTCGAAAACTACCTCCGTGCCTTCCACAACTGAGACAAGTAAGCTGATCCTTGTTAAAAACCTTTATCAAGGTACCTTCTAGAGCTGCTTTCTGCTTTAAGGCTTTATGTTTTTCCTTTCGCTCATGTGCAACATTTTCTCTGAGAAGTTTTATCGTCCTCATTACTGCTGCCTCTCGTAACTCTTCCATAGGGTTTACAGCAGCAACTGTTTCCTCTATTGTGTGTAGCTTCTCTTTCCTGCTGTGCAATGGAGTAGTAATTTTATCATCATCATCGTCAGAATTTCCACCAACAGCTTCGGGAGTGATATTCTGGCAATCATTTTCTGCTGAAATGTCATAAGGCAAATTGTTGGTGTTGTTGTGTATACAGATATTCCTTTTTATACCTGCTGCTAGTGCTACCACTAACAGTTACCTTAATATTTTTTAAATCTTAATACTTTCTGTGACTGCATACTCTTATTTCTCCTGCGAGTACTAACAGTAATTTGTGTGTGACTGTGGGTGAGCTAAGAGCCGTCTGATGCGGGAAGCGCAGGTGGGAGGGAGGCAATATGGCGCCTTGACGTCACGTGACCTGAACTGCCCAATCACGCATGACCTGCTGTGACTAAGCATGGCCAAACTCTCTCTATCTACGGCTCTGGGTCGGGCAAGACAGGCCACAAGTCGTCTGACTCCTGTAGTTGTTGCCCCCAGAGTGGCGCCGCAGTACCGGCCACAAGCCGTAATGGGTACGAGGCAGGATTGGCCACAGTCCATCCCTCTGCTACTAGTCCTCTTAGCTCCACGGTACAGGCCATTAGCCGCACCAGAGCTACAACCCCCTATGCCACTACGACGTCGGCCACTAGTCACGTCAGGCCAGAGAAAGGGCAGGCCACTAGCCGCACTGAAGCTGTTGTCCCCTGTGCCACTACGACGTAGGCCATTAGTCACGTCAGGCCGGAGGTAGAGCAGGCCACAGTCCGCTTCTCTCCCACAGGAGATCCTGCTGCCAGAGAGGACCCCTCTCCTGAGCCGTGGCAAGGCCTCACCCGAGGCGGTTCCCTGCAACCCTACCAGTGTGAACAGCAACCGAAGCGGAGTTCCAGCAGACCCCGCAGCCGACATCAGGCCCTATCTATTACTCCCCCGGCCCAAAGTCACCGTGTGACGATCCTGACGGCGACACTGCCCTCCAGCTGTTGCCGCAGTCCAGCCACCCCGGGTTCCAGTACCCTGGGTCCTCAGTCACCCCGGGAGTTGCCCCGAACACCAGGGCGCAACTTACCTGTGGGTGAGACCTCTCTGAGTCTCTCCCAGACTCAACGTCAGGCCCATCTCCTGGCTCTCTTCGGGCCGAGCCCCTAGTCCCACGACTACGCCTACGCTTGGGGCCCAGTCCAGGGGTGCGTCACTCTGCCCTTCCTTCGGACAGAGGAATCGACCTATGGCCCACCAGTGGTAGTGAAGCAAGTGGACTTTACCTATGTGTGTGCTTTCTAGACCCAGATATATTTGTGTGCATTAGTTTATACCATGCGAGTGATTCCCTATAGTATATTCTAGTGTTAAGTGACCAGGAGCCCAGAGTGTAAGATTGGACGAGCCTAATAGTAACTTTGGCCTAATTTATATCCCGAGTGGAGTCCCGCGCATCCCCCAGTGAATGAAACGCCACAGTGACCAACAGAACAATAATATTATGCCGATTGTGCCATTCCCGTGTTTATTGAAACTCTCCCTCCCCAGGTCACAGGCACGCAAGTGAAACACCTCAGTGGCTAACAGAAGGAATAGATATTATTCCCATCGTGCCTTCCCCTTGTGTATTAAACCTCCACCCACCCCAGTGTCCAGGCATATTAGTTAGGGTATGTCTGGGTGTCTCCAAATGTCCCGCTAGAATACCGTAGTCCCCCTCCTTCAGTGATCACTGCGCGGCTGACTCTACCTGAGAAAGACTTCCACCCGGCAAGTGTCTATGACACAGGTGTTAACGTAATTTATATACCAGTGCCATCCAGTCCTATACGAGATTGGAAAATTGTAGTAAATTCATTCCTGTGTCCTGAATCATGAGTGTATTTTATGTGTCATAAGTGCTGGGTAAATATTACCATACTTTCTACCTGCCGGTATAGTGACGGATTTCCAATCAAGTAAGACCTTGTGTTGAGTTGTTAACCCATCCCCAGCAAACCCAGCATGTAATGTATTTGTTGATGTATTATAGTCTCTGAGAAGATATTTGTAATACATGTGTATAACATTCACTGCCTTGTTTTTGTGTCCAGTCCTATTCCTTAGAGATACCGACCCGGTCTAGAATAGGGACCTGCTGTAGCCTGCATATTTGAGGACGAGAAACCGACCCGCAAATATGTAGCATAACATTGGTGGCTAGCGGTGGTTCTTGACCCGGATGGTAAATGAGGACTGGAAAAAATTTTGAAAATGGCAGCCAAAACACATGTACTCCTACCAAAATTCGACTCAGAACAATGCGACATCATTACATACTTAGGATTGGTCAAGCGATTACTTAATATTGGGCTTGAGAATGATAATCAGAAAATAGCTGTCACTCTACCTTACCTGCGAAAGGCGGTATCTAGTATAGCACCAAAAATAGTCCCAGATCTCACGTGGGCCATTACCCCTTCATTAGGGAACGTTGTCATGATGTCACAACTCGATACCCTAAAATATGACGGTGATTTGGACAACACGTTGACCTTAGCTCGGCGATTCGTCACCGCCACATACCCAGATGCCGAAATGAATACCCGGGACGAGCATATTTTCAAAACCCTCCTCAGAGTCCTTCCAGGCATAGTGAAAGAACATTTCACTATCCACGACCTGGTAGGAAATTTGGACCGCGATGTCCAGCTCATTCGCCGCCTTCTCGCAGCACGCCCCGACACGCAACACATCGGGGTTGTGAGCCGGTTCCCCACAAAACCCTCCCTCCTGCCGCCCCTACCCCATCCAGCCCCAACACGAAGCGTCTCCCCCCCCTCCCCGGCCCTCCCAAGAGCCCACCCCACCAGGAAACGGCTGCCACAGAAAGATAACGCAAATCTCATCACCATCAATCCGTGGGAATTTACAGCCTGTAACAGCCGCTGACCACTTCATGACATACGTGAACAGCTGAAGGCGGCGCGCAGAATAAGAGCCGAGGCGCCGCTAAATGCTGGCAGTAGTTAAGGGCCCTGCGAACCCCGAACCCCCCCTCGTTGAGGAACCTGACACCGGCTGCGAGCCAGGGAAGACTGACACCGACGCGGCCCTCGAGCTGACATTGGATTTTTAGGACCGCCCCCACACCTCCCCACGGTGGTGGGGGCCACCTCTACAAAGTACCGACCCCCGGTCTATGACAAAATGAAACTACAGGGGGTCAAGGCAAGACTTCTGGTAGATACGGGAGCCGCCAGGTCCTGCCTGTACACACATTTTTACTCCCCCCATAAGAAGGTTTTTGGCCCCCTTTTCCCCACTTCAGCCCACCTTATAGACGCAGGGGAAGGCCCCTTGCCTATTCGTGGGGAAACTTGGGCCCTAAGAACCAAGACTCACCAACCAGCCTCCACATACCATCCCTTCATCGTTTTTTACTCTTAATGCCGTACCTATGATGGCTATTTAGGACTGGACTTTCTCCAAAAGCTCCACACTCACATAGACTGCCACGGGAGGTGACTTCACTTCCAACAGCCTCCCCAACAGCCCCCAGCCATCTATACGTGCGCACAACAAGACGACACTTCCCCCCCCCTTCATTGACCCTCCTTCCCCTCCCCCTTCTGCCCCAGCTCCCCCTGGCCCCACTTTCCCCGCGACCGTCGTGTCCTCCCTCACCATGAAGCTCGGCTATGGATCAATAAGCCCACAGGGACGCATTCCCTATTTTCCCCAAGTGTCCCCACCAGGCCCCTCTCTGCCTGCCTGATGTCGCCAACCTTCCTTCCGCCCCACCTCAATGCCATCAAAGTGGCGAACCTGGTGGCTACACCCCTCACTCTGCCAAGAGGACTCCTGATCAGCGACCTAGAGGCAGCTGAGCCTTGCGACGCCCCACCCCTAAATCCAAACCCCTCTCCCCTTCCTCCTTTGCCCGACCACCTGTCCCCCCATCAAGCCGAGACGCTGCATCATCTACTACTTGAATATCAAGACCTTTTTTCGACCGGGCCCGCCGACTTGGGACATACAACATACTTGGCCCATGAAATTCATACCACCGGGCCCCCTCTTCGGCAACCCTCCCGCCGGAAGAACCCACACCAACGGGCTGAAGAGGACAGGCAAGTCCGCGAAATGCTGGACGCCGGCATCATCACACCCTCTACCAGCCCCTGGTCCTCCCCCATTGTCCTGGTTTGGAAAAAAGACGGCACTCAGCGATTCTGCATCGATTACCACCGCCTGAACGATGTAACCACCAAAGATGCCACTCCTCTCCCCCGCATAGACGACTCCCTACACGGCTCCACCTGGTTCTCCACGGTGGACCTCCAGTCAGGATACTGGCAGGTCCCTGTCCACCCCCGATATCAAGGGAAAACGGCCTTTTCCACTAGTAATGGGAAACATTACCAGTTTAATGTTCTTCCCTTTGGGCTATGCAATGCCCCAGCCACCTTCTCCCGCCTCATGGAGTCCGTCCTCAGTGGCCTAACCTGGGAAGTCTGCCTTGCGTACTTCAACGATGTTATTGTTTTCAGCAAAACGTGGGCTGATCACCTGCGCCGCCTCCGACAGGTGTTCCAACGAATATGCTAGCCCACTAAGTGTGTCCTAGCCGCCCGCTCTGTCGCCTTCCTAGGACACATTGTCTCTGGAAAAGGCATCTCCTTGGACCCCGACAAGCTGAGAGCCATCGCCGACCAGCCCCTTCCACAGGACGTCCACCAAGTCTGCATCTTCTTGGGGCTCGCGTCGTATTACTGGCGATTCATCAAAGGGTTTGCCGACCTTGTGAAACCACTCCATGACCTCACTAAGAAAGGTGAACCATTCGTCTGGAGAGACGACCAAATAGCAGCGTTTGACACCTTAAAAGAGAAACTTGTTTCTGCCCCCATCGTTGCTTTCCTGAACTACGACCTCCCCTTCAGATTATACAATGACGTCTCGCTGGTAGCCATAGGCGCCGTCCTGGCGCAGGTCCAGGAAGGGCGCAAGCACATCATCACTTGCACCAGCCGCACCCTAAACCCGGCCGAACAAAATTACGCCACTACCAAGCGCGAATGTTTGGGTATCGTATGGGCCCTCGACTACTTCAGGGCCTACCTATCTGGCACCAGGGTCACCGTCATCACAGACCACCAATCCCTTCAGTGGCTCCAGCAATCAGCCACTCAGAACGCCCAGCTCCTCCATTGGCGTGAAGCGCTCGAGGAGTTTGACTACGAGATTGCCTACCAGCCCGGGAAGTTGCATACCAACGCCGACGCCCTCTCCCGTTTACCAGTACGATCGCTACTCCCTCAGTCCGAGCTGATCCAGCACTGGCAGAATCAAGACTGGCCCCCCTGGATTCCCCAGCATCTATTTTCAAAACTCCACCTGCAAGGGGACCAACTCTTCACGCCATCAGGCCACATTGTCCTTGATCCGGACTCCGCCATAGGCGTCCTCACCCACCTCCACTCAGACAGTGGGATCCAACTGGGTATGAAAAGATTAACCCAGGTCTTCAACGACCTCTACTGGACCCCCAACCCCACTACTCTCGCCCAGCATGTCACTCAGGCATGTCGAGCATGCTGCCTAGGAAAAGACATCACCCATTCGGCAGGTCCTGCCAGCAAGATCTCCGCCCACAAACCTTGGCAGCTTTTGTCTGTCGATGTTGTCGGATCCCTGCCACCTAGATCCGGCTACAAATACATCATTACATTCGTCGACGTTTACTCCAAGTTCCTGATCGCTTGTCCAGCTAAGAAGCACACCGCCATCGCCATAGCCGACGCCCTCATGCACCACGTCTTCCCCTACTTTGGGGTTCCCCAGGCCATTCACTCTGATAACGCCCCAGAGTTCATGGGGCAAATTTGGAAAGGGCTATCCACCCTATTCAGATTCTCCATTTCCCACTGGCCCCAAGGAAATGGGGAATGCGAAAGGAGCCATCGGACCCTGCTGAACCAAATCAGGACCCACATTCAAGATACTCAAGATCAAGAGTGGCCTGTGCATGTCAAAATCGTCCAGTGGGGAATTAACACCTGCCCCCGTGACGACAGCATCACCTCCCACGAGCGAGTTTTTGGAGAGACACCCCTCCTCCTCCCTCTTCGAAAGCACCTTCAACTCCCTGCTCACTCCCCACCCACCAACCCCCTACATCACCTGAAGTGCCGGTTGCAACACCTGCATGCGCACCAAGACTCCCAAACCAATTCCTCCCCTGCTAACCCTTACAAACCTGGAGATGAGGTTTTTGTTTTACACCTCCCCACCCCCAATAAAATTGCCCCTCGTTTCATGGGACCTTATACCATCACTAAAGTCCCCAACCCCTTCCAAGTCGTCGTCGACTGCAACAGAGCCTCCCGCACTTACAGGAATCACCACGTTCGCCCCACCTGGGACTCCTCAACACCCACCGCTCCCTCCTTGACCACCCGAGCCAACTCAACACCTCCAACTCCCCACAAGGAGCCTTTTCTCTATTATTCATCTCCATCCCCATCCCCACCAGTCTCCACCACCCCCTCGCTGCCCAAAACTCCTGCACCACGCCCACGCACTACACTCACCCCACCAACACGTTCCCCCGTGACCGCCACACCGCCCACACCACGTGGTCAACCCACACCCGTAGGAAATTCCACACCAACCACTCCGTGCTCCGGGCTCAGCCTAACCCCCCCCCCACCAACCATGACAACCAACCACACCACACCACCTCACTCTCCGCCTGTCCCCGCTCCACCATCCCAATCCCCGTCGCCGCCCACTCCACGGCTAACCACCACTACCCGTTCCGCTCGTATCTCACGCCCACCAGCCCGCTACACCTCAACCCCTATGCCCACCCCTTCTCCCACTAGCAGCCAGCCGCCCACCCCACCCCCCAACACCACCCCAATAACCCTTCCTACTCATCTCGCATGAAAAAACCCGCCCTGCCGCACTCCCAGGGGAACACCACCCCCACACTCCACCAGCAATATAAACCACGCCGGACAACCTTTAGCCAGCATTCACCTCCAAACCACCACCACCACCACCATGCACATCACGAGAATCATTTAGATCCCTACCTTTGGGCAACATCAACGCATTCGAAGCACACACCATCTGCTATGACTCCTCCAGCAAACAAACCACCCTTCCACTCTTCGTGTCGCCTACGCCCACCACCTGCAGGCCAATATACCAACCGACCACTGGACTACCTTCCTAAATCACCTCAAACCCATCCATAAAACGGCCAACACCATTCTAAACCACCTCCAATCACGGGGTCGTGACTTTGTTACAGGGGAGGGTGGTAAAATACAGGAGTTAGGGGTTGAGGCCGCAGACGACGCGATGGTCAATGCAGATGACACCAACACCGCCAGTACCACCGGGGGTCCGCCACTGACACTGAGCAGCTGGGAACAGGAACGGCGCACCTGTATCCCTCCCCGGCGCCCCTCTTACTCCCAGGTGATGCCCCGGAAAGGTAGCAGTCACTGGCACCTGGTCTCCGGCTGAAATTCCATTCGCCAGGTAAGAGGTGGAGTTTACAACTCCACACAATGCCGCGGTATTGGCCATTGTCATACCAGGTACAGGGCAGAACCGGGCACAGTCCATTCCCCAGTTGCATCCACGCTACAGGGCCACGGCACAGACGCGTGTTGGTCGGGCAAGACAGGCCACAAGTCGTCCAACTCCTGTACTCGTTCCCCCCAGAGTAGCGCCGCAGTACCGGCCACAAGCCGTACTGGATAAGAGGCAGGATCAGCCACAGTCCGTCCCTCTACTACTAGTCCTCTTACCTCCACGGTACGGGCCATTAGCCGCACCAGAGCTACAACCCCCTGTGCAACTACGACGTCGGCCACTAGTCACGTCAGGCCAGAGATAGAGCTTGCCACTAGCCGCCCTGGAGCTGCAGTCCCCTGCGCCACCATGACGTCGGCCACTAGGCACATCAGGCCGGAGGCAGAGCAGGCCACTAGCCACACTGAAGCTGTTGTCCCCTGTGCCACCACGACGTCGGCCATCAGTCACGTCAAGCCAGAGGTAGAGCAGGCCACTAGCTGCACTGAAGCTGTTGTCCCCTGTGCCACTACGACGTTGGCCATTAGTCACATCAGGCCGGAGATAGAGCAGGCCACAGTTCGCTTCTCTCCCACAGGAGATCCTGCAGCCAGAGAGGACCCCTCCCCTGAGCCGTGGCAAGGCCTTACCCGAGGCCTCGGTTCCCTGCAACTCTACCAGTGTGAACAGCGGCCGAAGTGGAGCCCCAGCAGACCCCGCAGCCAACGTCAGGCCCTGTCCACTACTCCCCCGGCCCGAGGTCCCCTTGTGACGACTCTGACAGTGAAGCCGCCCTCCAGCCGCTGCCGCAGTCTAGCCACCCCGGGTTCCAGTACCCTGGGTCCTCAGTCACCCCGGGAATTGCCCCGAACACCAGGGCACGACTTACCTATGAGCGAGACCTCTCTGAGTCTCTCCCAGACTCAATGTCAGGCCCATCTCCTGGCTCTCTTTGGGCCGAGCCCCTAGTCCCACGACTACGTGTGGGGCCCTGTCTAGGGGCGCGTCACTCTGTCCTTCCTCCAGACAGAGGAATCGAGCTGCGGCCCACCAGTGGTAGTGAAGCGAGTGGATTTTACCTATGTCTGTGCTTTCTAGACCCAGATATATGTGTGTATGCATTAGTTTATACCATGCGAGTGATTCCCTATAGTATATTCTAGTGATAAGTGACCAGGAGCCCAGAGTGTAAGATTGGACGAGCCTAATAGTAACTTTGGCCTAATTTATATCCCAAGTGGAGTCCCGCGCATCCCCTAGCGAACGAAACGCCACAGTGACCAACAGAACAATAATATTATGCCGATTGTGCCATTCCCTTGTTATTGGAACTCTCCCTCCTCAGTGCACAGGCGCGCAAGTGAAACACCTCAGTGGGTAACAGAAGGAATAATTATTATTCCCATCGTGCCTTCCCCTTGTGTATTAAACCTCCACCCACCCCAGTGTCCGTGCACATTCGTTAGGGTATGTCTGGGCATCTCCAAATGTCCCGCTAGAATACTGCAGTCCCCCCCCTCCTTCAGTGATCTCTGCACGGCTGACTCTACCTGAGATAGACTTCCGGCAAGGAAGTGTCTATGACACAGGTGTTAACATAATTTATATACCAGTGCCGTCCAACCCTATATGAGATTGGAAAATTGTAGTAAATTCATTCCTGTGTCCTGAATCATGAGTGTATTTTATGTGTCATAAGTGCTGGGTAAATATTACCATACTTTCTCCCTGCAGGTATAGTGACAGATTTCCAGTCAAGTAAGACCTTGTGTTGAATTGTTAACCCATCCTCGGCAAACCCAGCATCTAATGTATTTGTTGATGTATTATTGTCTCTGGGAAGATATTTGTAATACATGTGTGTAACATTCACTGTCTTGTTTTTGTGTCCAGTCCTATTCCTTAGAGATACTGACCTGGTCTAGAATAGGGACCTGCTGTTGCCTGCGCATTTGAGGGCGAGAAACCGACCCACAAATACGTAGCATAACAATCATAAACGAAAATTAAAATATAATTGATGACATATGATGGCAACCCACCATTTTAGTGGTCCTATATTATTTAAGTTCTGCTACAATAAGTGCAAGCTAGGTTCTTAATACATAGTTTGTTCAGACTGTAAAGTACGCCTATTGGGTTTTTTGACTCAGTCTCTATGTGCTCAGAAATTTAATGTTGAGTAAAAACTGGGACTCAACATTTTGCTCACTCTCTTCACGCATGTGCGCCACGAGAGACTCAAAAACATTTTGCTCACTCTCTTCACGCATGCGCGCCACGAGAGAGTCCCAAGTTTAAGTTTTTTTTACAAGGGATTTGTTTTCAAAACAAATGCACAAGGACCATTATCTCTGAAATGCAGAGAATTGCTACACAGCGAAATAACGAACCTCCCCTGGGCCAGACACCGATCCCAGGAGGAGATACCCAGGGAGCGGAAGTGAGTGGCGTGCGCTCCGCTCAAGACGGGCACACCTGTACCTCCCGCGCGCCCCTCTCACGCTCAGGTGAACCACTGTGCATGTAGCAGTAACAGTACATTACACCTCCTCCGTACTAGCCATCATCAGGTTCAGGGTGGGGCTACTCTTATAGCCTCAGACAGCGTTCCGGAGTCGGCCACTAGCTGCCCACCAGCTGCTTCCCTCTCTCAGCCATACCGGGTGACGGCCACCTAGCCGCATACGGGGAGAAGACGGCCACATCACCACCCTCGCTATAACTCCATAAAAGGAGGAAGAGTGACGGCCACCTTGCCGCACGTTCTCACACCGGGTGACGGCCACCTTGCCGCATACGGGGAGAAGATGGCCACATCACCACCCTCGCTATAACTCCATAAAAGGAGGAAGAGTGACGGCCACCTTGCCGCATGTTCTCACACCGGGTGACAGCCACCTAGCCGCACACGGAGAGGAGATGACCAACTGCCGCCCTCGCTATAATTCCATAAAAGAGGGTAGAGTGACAGCCATCTTCCCGCACGTGCTCACACCAGGTGACGGCCACCTAGCCACATGCAGGGAGGAGGTGGCTAACAGCCGCCCTCGCAATAACTCCATAAAAGGAGATAGAGTGATGGCCACCTTGCCGCATGTACTCACACCGGGTGACTGCCACCTAGCCGCACACGGGGAGGCGACGGCCAACTGCCACCCTTGCTTTAACTCCATACAAGGAGGTATAGTGACGGCCACCTAGCCGCACACGGAGAGGAGTCGGCCACTAGCCGCCCTTGCTCTAACTCCATAAAAGGAGGGAAGGTGCGGCCACCTCGCCACACCTAGATGGCCACCCTGCCACTCCACTAAAAGAAGGGGCACAAGAAAGTGCACTCACACTCCCTCCCCACAGAGACATCCTCACCCTCAACCAACAGCTGGAGGAGGCCTGGCAAGGGCCCTTGGTATCAGGAGTCCTAGCCTTCTCCCTCGACCCCCGGTGACCCCAGTCCCTGTCGGACCCTGTCACACCAAGCTGCCGCAGCTCAGACCTGACGGAGGCCCAGCGACAAGACTTCAGCCCTGGGACCAGTTGAGACGTTCCTAGGATCCCGGGACGAGACCTCACCAGCCCCATGCAATGCCCCGGAGGAAGCATAGGCAAACACGCCTCCTGGCCCTGTTCGGGCCCAGCCCTTAAGCCCGAGCCCCCTCCCCCTCCCCCGTATTCCTGTGGAAGGGCCCGCCCTCTCCTGCGTGGCCCTCTGATAACTCCCGGACGAGATTCTATGGGTCAGCCTCCAGTCAGCCACAGGAAGTCCTGACAATCCGGGGCATCCTGATGCAGGCCGCCAACCAGCCCCAGCCCTCTCCTGCCCTCAAGTCCCCTGGTTCTGTCTATCTTTGTGTGTTATAACGGTTTTCTTGTGAAGTGTGTATTCATGTTGTGTCAGAGTTGTAATTTGTTGGTAATATACATGTAAGGTTGTTGCCCTGCCTTTTTATGCCCTGTTCCCTCTGATTGCCTTAACAGAGCCCAACCCAGTCTAGAAAGAGAACCCCGTTCCAGGCTCTGTGTATAAGGGACGAGAAGTCGCACCCTAATTCATGCAGCATAACACTAAGGTGGCCGTCACTCTTCCTCCTTTTATGGAGTTATAGCGAGGTGGCCGTCTCCTCCCCATATGCAGCAAGGTGGCCGTCACCCTGTATGGCTGAGGAATGGAAGCAGCAGGTGGGCGGCTAGTGGCCAACTCCGGAATGCTGTCTGGGGCTATAGGAGTAGCTCCACCCTGAACCTGGCGATGGCTGGTACAGCAAAGGTGTAATGCACTGTTACTGCTACCTGCACAGTGGTTCACCTGAATGCGAGAGGTGTGCATGTGAGAGGTACAGGTGTGCCCGTCTTGAGCAGAGCGCGCGCCGCTCACTTCTGCTCCCTGGGTATCTCATCCTGAGGTCGTGTTTGGCCCAGGTGAGGTTGATAGGGAGCTTCGATATTTCACCGTGTAGCAATGCTCTGCATTTCACCTATGAGAATGTATTCAGGAAACTTAGTGGGGGAGCTCTAGCCTGGCATCCACCTCACTCATCGTGTGAGGGAGCAGCACCTCCTCAACAACATCCCGTCACCCAGCCCCCGCAAGCTGGTGTGAGGGTACAACATCCGGCTCACTTGGCTGGGTAACTTAGCCCCAGAGGCTTGAACAACAGAGAGAGTCATGACTGGCAACATGGACTGGTTAACTCGCGACGAAGGCATCACTGTAACCGCTTTATGTGGACAAAAAGGTGAAATGCAGAGCATTGCCACACGGCAAAATATCAAAGCTCCCCATCAACCTCATCTGGGCCAGACACCGACCCCAGGAGGAGATACCCAGGGAGCGGAAGTGAGCGGCACGCGCTCCACTCAAGACGGGCACACCTGTACCTCTCCCGCGCGCCCCTCTCATGCTCAGGTGAAACACTGTGCAGGTAGCAGTAACAGTGCATTACACCTCCGCCGTACCAACCATTGTCAGGTTCAGGGTGGGGCTACTCCTATAGCCCCAGACGGCATTCCGGAGTCAACCACTAGCAGCCCACCTGCTGCTTCCCTCCCTCAGCCATACTGGGTGACAGCCACCTTGCTGCATATGGGGAGGAGACGGCCACCTCGCCGCCCTCACTATTATTCCATAAAAGGAGGAAGAGTGACGGCCACCTTCCCACACGTGCTTACACCGGGTGACGGCCACCTAGCCACACACGGGGAGGAGATGGCCAACAGCCGCCCTCGCTATAACTCCATAAATGAAGGTAGATTGACGGCCACCTTGCTGCATGTACTCTCACCGGGTGACGGCCACCTAGCTGCACATGGGGAGGAGACGGCCAACTGCTGCCCTTGCTCAAACTCCATAAAAGGAGGTATAGTGACGACCACCTTTCCACACTCTCTCACACCAGGTGACGGCCACCTAGCCGCACACAGGGAGGACACGGCCCCTAGCTGCCCTCGCTCTAACTCCATAAAAGGAGAGATAGTGACGACCATCTCGCTGCACTTAAACACACCAGGTGACGGGCACCTAGCCGCACATGGGGAGGAGTCAGCCACTAGCCACCCTTGCTCTAACTCCATAAAAGGAGGGAAGATGATGGCCACCTCGCCACACCTAGGAGACGGCCACCCTGCCGCTCCACTAAAAGAAGGGGCACAAGAAAGTGCCCTCACACTCCCTCCTCACAGAGACATCCTCGCCCTCAACCAACAGCTGGAGGAGGCCTGGCAAAGGCCCTTGGTATCGAGAGTCCTAGCCCTCTCCCTCGACCCCCGCCGACCCTAGTCCCTGTCGGACTCTGTCACACCAAACCGCCGCAACCCAGACCTGACGGAGGCCCAGCGACGAGACCGCAGCCTGGGACCAGTCGAGACGTCCCTAGGACCCTGGAACGAGACCTCTCCAGCCCCACGTGATGCCCCCATAGTGAGCATAGGCAAACACGCCTCCTGGCCCTGTTCGGGCCCAGCCCCTAAGCCCAGGCACCCTCTCCCTCCCTTGTACTCCTGTGGAATGGCTTGCCCTCTCCTGCACGGCCCTCTGATAACTCCCGGACGAGATTCTATGGGTTGGCCTCCAGTCAGCCACTGGAAGTCCTGACAACCCGGGGCATCCTGATGCAGGCTGCCAACCAGCCCCAGCCCTGTCCTGCCCTCAAGTCCCCTGGTTCTGTCTATTTTTATGTCATAACTATTTTCTTGTGAAGTGTGTATTCGTGTTGTGTCAGAGATGTAATTTGTTGGTAATATACATGTAATGTTGTTGCCCTACCTTTTTATGCCCTGTTCTCTCTGATTGTCTTAACAGAGCCCAACCCGGTCTACAAAGAGAACCCTGTTCCAGGCTCTGTGTATAAGGGACGAGAAGTTGCACATTAATTCTCGCAGCATAACAATCACAGGTGTTCGAGGGCAATGACGGGCCAAGTGTATGGAAACTGGACCCTTTCACATCTCAGGACCGTTTGTTTTGTTCTCTCAGGCATGGAAGCATACATTCCTTTCTCATATCCTCTGACTAATGCAAGAAAGCCTTGGTTTAATCACGCTTGTTCTAATGCTGTCCGCAACAAGGAGAGGGCCTATAAGAGGTACCGGAGCCAACCCACCCCTGAATCACACCTTTTATATATTTCTGCCCGGAATCGTGCTAAGTCTGTTCTTCGCTCTGCTAAAAACAATTTCATCCGTGCTAAATGTTCCCAACTCTCCAACTCGAATTCTTCTCGCTCCTTCTGGCACCTTGCCAAAAACCTTTCTAACAACTTTACCTCATCATCCTTCCCTCCTCTTTTCTACTCTGATGGCTCTGTAGCTATTTCTTCTACTGATAAAGCAGATCTCTTTGCTCAGACTTTCTCCTCCAATTCCACCTTAGACGATTCCGGTGCTATTCCTCCATCACTTCCCCCCTCTGACTTCCTATTGTCTGACATTAAAATTTCTTCAGCTGATGTGTTCTCTGCCATTACTGGCCTCAATACTAAAAAGGCATACGGTCCTGATGGAGTCCCTCCTGTTGTCCTCAAAAACTGTGCTTCTGTGCTTACACCCTGCCTAGGTAAACTCTTTCGCCTTTGTCTCTCAACTTGTACCTTTCCTTCTTGCTGGAAGTTTGCTCTCATTCAGCCAGTCCCAAAGAAGGGTGACCATTCCCAACCCTCTAACTATCGTCCAATTGCTTTAACATCCTGTGTCTCAAAAGTTTTTGAGTCAATTCTTAACAGAAAAATTTTAAAGCACCTTTCCTGTCACAACCTTCTTTCTGATCGTCAGTATGGGTTCCGTCAGGGACGCTCCACTGGCGATCTCACCAACCTTTCAGACTCTTGGTCATCCTCCTTTCGGGACTTTGGCGAAAGCTTTGTCATTGCACTTGACATCTCAAGGGCTTTCAATCGAGTCTGGCATAAATCTTTAATTTCCAAACTGCCCTCCTACGGTTTCTGTCCTTCTATCTGTGCCTTCATCTCTAGCTTCCTTTCTGGTCGTTCTATAGCCACTGTTGTAGACGGCCATCGTTCCTCTCCTAGACCTGTCAACAGTGGTGTTCCTCAGGGTTCTGTCCTCTCACCTACTCTCTTCCTTTTATTCATCAATGACCTTCTAAACTGTACATCTGACCCTATCCACTCATATGGATTCCACCCTTCACCTTTCCATTCGGTTCCCGCAACGTCCATCTCAGCAGTTACTTCAACAAAAAAGGGATGAGGCTATGGCACACCTAATGTCTGATTTGGCTCGTATCTCTGATTGGGGTAAAAATAATCTTGTTATTTTCAATGCATCAAAAACTCAGTTTTTACACTTATCAACCCGACAAAATCTTCCTCAGGATTACCCACTAATGTTTAATAATGAACAGTTATGTCCTGCATCATCCTTGAACATGCTTGGGGTTTCATTCTCTCAGGATTTGTCTTGGAAAGAACATATTACATCTCTTGTGAAATCTGCTTCCAAGAGATTAGGTGTGCTAAGCCGATTCCGTACTTTCTTTACCCCTGCACAGTTGTTGACCTTGTACACGGGTTTTATTCGCCCGTGTATGGAGTACAACTCTCATGTGTGGGGAGGCTCCCCACATGCAGCTCTTCTCAATAGGGTGGAGTCAAAGGCTTTTCGTCTCATTAACTCTCCTCCTCTTACTGATTCTCTTCAACCATTGTCTCTTCACTGCACTGTTGCATCTTTATCTCTCTTCTATCGCTACTTCAATGGTCACTGTTCCTCTGAACTGTCTGCTTGCATCCCTCCACCTCTACGACGGGCACGTAGTACCCGTCTAGCAACAAACTCTTATCCCTTTTCTGTCCAACTCTTTAATGCAAGAGTTAACTGTTACTCCCAGTCTTTTATTTATGCAACTGGTCAACTCTGGAACTGTCTTCCTCTGTCTGTATTTCCTACTTCCTATGATCTCCAGTCTTTCAAACGCAGTGTGTCCAGGCATCTCGAATTGAACGGATCTTGAATTTGGCTCTCTTTTGTATTGTTTGCTTTTTCTTGTTAGGAACAGTATGCAGGCCCGTGGCCTTTGGTTCCTTCTTCCATGCATAAAAAAAAAAAAAAAAATCCATCGTAAAATAACTTAAACACGGGACTATCTCGTGGTGCGTATGCATGAAGAGAGTGAGCAAAATGTTGAGTCCCAGTATTTACTCAAAATTAAATTTCTGCCCACATAGAGACTGAATGAGTCAAAATACCCACTAGGTGTACTTTACAGTCTGAACGAACTATGTATTAAGAACCTAGCTTGCACTTATTGTAGCAGAACTTAAATAATATAGGACTAGTAAAATGGTGGGTTGCCATCATATGCCATCTGTTATACCACGTATTTGAGGGCTGACTACTTGTCTCTTGTGCACTTAGGCGAGAGGTGAACTATACCTGTCGTGTTTCTGAGTGGCGACTTCTCGTCCTGTCAAATACGCAGGCTCACAGCGGGTTCTTATTCAAGACCGGGTCGGCATTTCTAAGGAAGAGACTGGACACAAAAACAAGGCAGTGAACTGTTACACACATGTATTACAAATATCTTCCCAGAGACAAATATTACAAACACTAGATACAGTAGATTCTGGGTTGGCCGGAGATGGGTTAATACGAGGTTTTACTTAAATGAAATCTGTCCCTATACCAGCTTAGGGAAAGTATGGTAAAATACACCCAGCACTTACGGTACTCATATTACACTTATACTTTTGGACACAGGAATACACTTGCTACAATTTCCCAATATAGTATAGACGGCACTGATACAAAGGTTCAATTATGTTAACACTTGTGTTGATGGACACCAATCTGGTCAGCGGTCTGTCACGGAAGGAGTCAGCCGCACTGTGGTACACTGCAAGGGGGGACTGCAGTATTTTAGAGAAACACTCGGAGGTGGCTAGACACACCGTGACTAACGTGCCTGTACACTGGGGAGGGAGAAGATTAATATGCAAGGGGATGGCACGATCGATACAATATAGTTTTTCCTGTTTGGTCACTGTGGTGTTTCATTCACTGGGGGGGGGGGACGCGGGACTCCGTTCGTGATATGCACTAGACCAGGATCACTAGTGGGCTTGTCCAGTCTTACACTCTGGGTTTTCCTGGCCACTTTATCACGAGAACACACTGTAAGGAATCACTTGCGTTACACATACGACCGTATACATATGTCTGGGTCTAAGAGGCGCACGCTGGTAAAGTCCATCTGTTTCACTATCACTGGTGGGCCGAAGGTTGATTCCTCCGTCAGGAGGGCGGACGGAGTAACACGCATTTAACCCGCCGAGTCCCAATCGACGTATGGTGTACGTCGCTACTTTTTTACGTGGACAGACCCAACGACGTACACCGTACGTCACGCAATTGCAAGGCCCATTGTGTGCACATTTTTCAACATTCCTGGGTGATTTTTGGTAGGCATATGTGGGAGACCTTCCTCTACCTGCTGTCAAGCGGGGATACTGCCTGGCCCCTCCTAACCCCCCCTTCCCCCCCTCCCCACACTGGGCAATTCACTTGTTAGCAGCAACATAGCCAGTAAAGGTATGTTGCCCCACGGTCTCTCTAATGACGAAATTCACTGTGAAAGCGACTCCTGAGGTGGAGGTAAAAGAAACAAAGAAGCTAGAGGTAGAAACAAACAGAAGTGATGAGGAGGTAATGTCATAAAGGAAGGTGCCATATACTGGGGTTTTGGGTAAGTGAACAATGCTTATAAACGCCTATATTATTGTGTGAAAACCATTATAGACTTTTACTACACATAAATTCGTACCAAATAAATGAAATAAATACGTAATTTAAAGTGGCTTGAATTGGTCAACCCTTCCATAGTTCGTTTTCTTAGCCAGGTACCCTGAAAAAAAAGGAAAACATAAGGTTGAGTGACACCTGTATCAACATTTTTTTACCTCAGGATCGCGATTTCACTATGAATTTTTGATGTTTCTCACCAAAAGCGAGGGTTTCAGCCAAAAAACAAAAAGTCGAAAATCGGTCGGGATCTGGGGGTAGGCTGGGTAAAAACCCGGTTGGGACTCGGCGGGTTAAAGGGCCCCACACGTAGATGCGGGGCTAGGGGCTCGATCTGAAGAGAGCCAGGAGGCGAGCCCGACGCTGAGTCAGGGATGGGCCCAGAGAGGTCCTGCCAGCAGGTAAGTCGCGCCTTGGCGTTCATGGCCACTCCCGGGGTAGCTGAGGACCCATGGTACTGGAACCCAGGGTGGCTGGATTGTGGCAACGGCTGGAGGGCGGCGGCGCCATCAGGGCCATCTCACAGGAACCTCGGGATGGGGGAGTGGTTGACAGGGCCCGACGCCGGCTGCTACATCCGCTGGGGCTCTGCCTCAGCTGCTGCTCACACTGGCTGAGTTGAAGGGAACCAAGGCCTCAGGTTAGGCCTGGCCAAGGCTCCGGGAAAGGGTCCTCCCCAGCTGCTCCCTCTGCAGGAGAGGGGGTGCGTCCTGCCCGGCTACAGGAAACAGGGTGAGCCATCAAGGGACTGCCCCGTCAGGAGATATCCTGGGAACAGAGGGTGAGGAGCAGACTGTGGCCAACTCTGCATCCCCCGTATGGCTAGTGGCCGACACGGCAGTTCCTCCGCCCAGTCGGAACTCAGGATTTGCGTGAGGCACAGCTCGCTCTATCCTGTCTCCGTGAGGGGAGTAAGAATCTTCTGTTGTAGAAAAGCGAACCATGGCCTGCTCCGCCGCTGGCTCGACGCAGCTAGTGGCCGACGTCATGGTCCTACAGGGGACTATGACTCTGGTACGGCTAATGGCCTGGACCGTGGAGCAGGGAGCACTAGTAGCAGAGGGACAGATGATGGCCGATCCTGCCCCATACCCAGCACGGCTTGTGGCCGGTGCTGCAGCGCTACTCTGGGGGGAACGACTGCAGGAAGCGGACGACTGGTGGCCTGTCCTGCCCAACCAACATGGGTTGTGGTCTGTGCTGCGGCCCTGCAGTGGGGGTGCAACTGGGGAACGGACTGTGGCCAGTTCTGCCCCTTCCCCGGTATGACGGTGGCCAATACCGCTGTTATGCTACGTATTTGTGGGACGGTTTCTCGTCCTCAAAAACACAGGCTAAAAGCGGGTCCCTATTCTAGACCAGGAGGTAACTCCTAAGAGCAGGACTGGACACAAAAACAAGGCAGTGGAATATTACACATGTATTCTACACATAAGACACAGGACAATATACATCATAGGTATTACAAAGGATTGCTGGAGGGGCAAGTGAACACTGTACACAATTGCTATCTGTCACTTTACCTTTCTTGTTTAAGTATGGTACTATTCACCCGACACTCGTGTGACATACACCACATTTATATCTTCTTCACAGGAATGGCTTTGACACAATCTCTAAAACCCGTATAGCACTGGACGGCACTGTATACATGTATATCTTACTTTACACCTGTACCTCAGGTCTGGCGGCTGGGCATCTATCACAGGTATGGTCGCACGTAGAGGTATTTAACAGAGGGGGGGGACTGTGGTATTTGGCATGCCCGGGTCAGCCACGCGGCTAAGACAAGGGACTAATGCTGGTTTAACTGAACACAGGGGAGAGAGAGCATGAATGCCCGCACAAGACACAAAGATACACCAGGGGGAAGTCTAGGTTGTCACTGAGATGGTCTAGGGCAACAGGACTCTATCTTTCGATATAGGTCCGGCCTCGTTCTATCTACCGGCACGTCCAATCTTATTCGGGGTTCCTGGTCACTTCACTCGAGGACACACGGTAGGGAATCACTCGTAAGATCCTGTAGATGCACACTAGAACTTAGCTTAAGGGTACACACACATATATATCGATAGTCCACTCCCTTGGGTGACACTGATGGGCCCAGGGTGATTGCTCCATCAGGAGGGAACAGGGGCGGAGTGGCGGGCTCCTGGGCAGGGTCCCCACACATGGCTGTGGGCTAAGGGCTCTGCCCGAAGAGGGCTAGGAGCCGGGTCTGATGTCGGATCATGTGAGCGTCGTCGGGAGACCTTGTCCACTGATAGGTCGCGCCCTGGTGTGCCGGGCAACTCCTGGGGCAGCAGGGGACCCAGGAAACTGGAACCCGGGGCGGCTGGGCTGCGGCAATGGCTCGAGGGCGGCGGCGCCGTCAGGGACGCCTCACGGGACGCTCGGCCCGGGGGAGTGGTGGATGGAGCCCGGCGGCGGCTTCGGCTGGTCACCCGGGTGGAGTCGCACGGAACCGAGGTCCTGGGCGAGACTCTGCCACGTCTCGGGTGTGGGGCCTTCTCCGACAGCTGGTGCTCCCGTAGGAGGGGAGTGGACTAGGCCCAGCTCTACTCCGGACCCGACATGACTCGTGGCCAACGCCTGGTGGGTTACGGGGAGGGTAGTCTCCTGGCGGCTTGTGGCCTGCTCTGTGCTGGGCCTGTTCTCCTGGCGGCTTGTGGCCTGATCTATACTGGGCCAAGCGTGACTCGTGGCCAACGCTTGTGGGGCCGTAGGGATAGCTTCCTGGCGGCTTGTGGCCTGCACTGCACTAGGTCTAGTTTCTGGGCGGCTTGTGGCCTGCACTGTATTTGGTCTGGTGTGACTCGTGGCCAACGCCGAGAGGGCACAGGGAGAGACAGTTTCCTGATGGCTCGTGGCCTGCTCTGCACTGGGCCAGCGTGACCCGTGGCCAACGCCTGCGGTGTCGTAGGGATAGCTGCCTGGCGGCTCGTGGCCTGCACTGCACTAGATTTAGTTCCTTGGCGGCTTGTGGCCTGCACTGTAGTTGGCCTAGCATGACTCGCGGCCAACGCCGAGAGGGCACAGGGAGAGACAGTTTCCTGGCGGCTTGTGGCCTGCTCTGTACTGGGCCAAGCGTGACCCGTGGCCAACGCCTGCTGGGCCGTAGGGATAGCTGCCTGGCGGCTTGTGGTCTGCGCCGCACTAGGTCTAGTTCCTTGGCGGCTTGTGGCGTGCACTGTATTTGGCCTGTTGGCCTGGCGTGACTCGTGGCCAACGCCGAGAGGGCACGGGGAGAGACAGTTTCCTGGCGGCTTGTGGCCTGCTTTGTACTGGGCCAGTTCTCCGGGCAGCTTGCGGCCCGCTCTGTATTGGGCCAAGCGTGACTCGTGGCCAACGCCTGTGAGGCCGTAGGGATAGCTGCCTGGCGGCTTGTGGCCTGCACTGTACTAGGTCTAGGTTCTTGGCGGCTTGTGGCCTGGACTGTACTTTGGCGTGACTCGTGGTCAACGCCGAGAGGGCACAGGGAGAGACAGTTTCCTGGCGGCTTGTGGCCTGCACCGTGTTGGGTCTACTTCCCTGGCGACTCGTGGCCTGCCCTGTGTTCGACCTGGTTACCTGGCGGCTTGTGGCCTGCACTGTGTTGGGCCTCTTTCCCTGGCGGCTTATGGCCTGCACTGTGTTGGGCCGGACATGGCTCATGGCTAATGCCGAGAAGGTGAGCTCTGGGACGGCTGTGGCCTGTATCAATGAGCTTCTATCACTAGCAGCTGAGGGACGGACTATGGCCAATCCTGCCTCATGCCCGGTATGGCGTGTAGCCGGTACCGCAGTGCCGCTCTTGGGGGAACGCCTACAGGAGACGGGCCGACACGCGTCCGTGTCGGGGCCCTGTGCGGGGAGACAGCTGGGGAGCGGATAATGGCCAACTCTACCCCGTACCCGGTACGACAACTGTCAGTACCGCTGCGCTGTGTGGAGTTATAAACTCCACCCCTTACCTGCAGAGCTGTGTCCCGGCTGGAGACAAGGTGCCGGCGACTGCTACCTTTCGCCCTCATCTGAGCACAAGAGGGGCGCCGGGGAGTCGGACAGGTAGGTCGTTCCTGCTCCCAGCCGCGCCGCGCTGGCGGTAATCTTCCGGTGATCTGGGGGGGGGTTGGGGGAGCTGGTGTCGTCTGCTCCGCTTGCCGGGTGGTTGGTGGCTCTAACCCCTAACTCCTGTATTTCAATCGCGATGTTGCGTAGAGTTGCTTAGGCAAACTCCACCCCTTACCTGGCGAGTGGAATTTCGGCCGGAGAGTAGGCGCCGGCGACTGCTACCTTCCCGGGACGTCGGCTGGGAGTAAGGGGCGTTGGGGAGGGGTACAGGTGCGCTGTTCCTGTCCCGAGCCGCTCATTGTCAGTGGCGGACCCCCGGTAGTCCTTGGGGGGCTGGGGGTATTGGTGTCGTCTGCAGCCCTTACCCCTAACTTCTGTATCTCGCCATCAATGATATTTTAATTTTCGTTTATGATAAATATAAACAATTAATGCTACGTTATATATACGTGTTCTATTGGTTTTATTTATATTACAGTATATGACATTACTATGATTCACAGTTTCACACAACAGTGTAGATATTTAACAAAGAGAAATATGTTTTTTAAACAGTGCGGGGAATGTGTCTGTCCAATGCACAGAGCCATCTACCGGAATACTAGGCTTTTCAGAAGCACCTTATTGCATTACCATTATGGAGGCAACGAGTGGAGTGGTTTCAATATGGCGGCCAAGGCTTCACGCTCGCTGCGATAGCCACTCCATATTATAGAGCTCAGTGCACAGGACCTCATTAGATTCTCAGCCATCCAGCTTTGTGCAGGGCTCGTTGACTTCTCTAAGCAGAAGTGCAGGTAATGGACAGTCCAGAAGGAGGTCCCGGAAGAAGTGCACAAGACACATCGCTATCACAGACCCAGACTGTGAGGAGGGGGAGGGGGAGGGGGAGAGGTAGTAGGGTGCATTGGGAGGAGGGCCAGATGTCCTCATTCCATCCTCAGTGGAAGTTTTGCCTCAGCCTCCACCCCTATCCTGGCTGCTCCATCAACCATCCATCAAGCCAGCCCTCCAGACACCATTGCTTTTGCTGCCCTCACACTCAAGGGAGGGATGAGTTCCCCGGCCCCAGAGCAGAGTGACCGTCTGCTTGAAGAAATACTCCAGTCAAAGCCTCAGTCAGAGACGTCTGCAAGCCCCTCCAGTCTAGTCAAGAATGCTCAAAGGTCAGACCCTAAATTATCCACCCAGGATGGAAGCAATACAGAAAGTACGGTCGAGGAAGACAGAACAGAGGTAAAGAAAGATACTGAAAATGGAAATGAGGGAGAAGAAAATACAGACGAAGCAAGAAGTCCCAACACACCTTACTGGTGGAGTCAAGCTTCATAAGAGAGGGATGGATGGTTCTGTGGCGTCATCTGGGGACATCACTCCTCCCCATGGTGATAGTGAAGAGGAAGACGATGGTGAAATCCACAGAGTTCTGGCCCAGAAAGAGTTAGAGAGTTAAGATGCGGACGAGGAAGAAGGTGGAATGGAGAGAGAGAGGAAAGAGATGCTGTTAGAGGATGTGATCTTGGCTGTTAGTGCCACACAATTGAAGGAGAAACACAGCATCACCACCAGGACACTCTACAGGTGGAATCTAGTTACCATGGAGAATGCAGAGACCTTGGTGTGTGAACCCTGGGTGTGTCGTCTTCACCTCACCTTCACCACACTCAGGCCTTCATACAAAATCAGGACCTACAATCTGGCACCTGGGGACTTCCAGAGCCTCCAGACAGTGTTGTCCCCAATACTGGAACGCAACACGCTTCAGGCACTGCTGCACTCAGCCATGGCGTATCTCTGCTGCTAAGCTCAGTTTTCACGCGACCTGGCTCAGTCCTCACATGGCAATGCATTATGATGCCCAAATTGTGGAGGTGGGGTTGTGGTGCAAGCGGACAGCGTCGACCACCCAGCTGTATCCACTTCATCCCCTCAACTCAGTGCCCACCCGCCTCCTCTCCTCCCTCCAGCCCTCTCCAGTACACCCACATAGATGCCACCCTCACAGTCAGAAGAGGATGCAGTCACTGGGAGGAGATATTCTGAAGGCCTGGTACCCCCTCCCCGTGTGGCCACCAACAGTGATGCTCGAACTCCTCCCCCCTTCCCCTTCCCTTGCCACCCCTCACAATTAAGATCCCCCTCCTGTCATTCTCTGACTAAATATATCTGTGCTGTTTACTTATCTCCTAACTCTACTGACTATCAAAAATTCTTTGACTATCTTACTTTTACAATGGAACACATTCTATCCATTTCTCCTTTCTCTGAAATCTCCATTCTAGGAGATTTCAATGTTCACCACCACCTTTGGCTCTCCTCTACTTTCACTGATCCACCTGGTGAACAAGCCTACATCTTTTCTATCCCTAATGACCTAGAGCAGCTTGTACAGCACCCAACCCGTATCCTGACCGCCTTGGAGAGAGTTCCAACATACTTGACCTTTTCCTAACAACTAATCCTTCTGCTTACACTGTTAATCTTTTCTCTCCTTTGGGCTCCTCCGATCATAACCTTATTACCTTGACCTGTCCTACTGCTCCGGTACGGCCTGTGGACCCTCCAAAGAAACACCGCCTGTGACACTTTGGAGTTGCAGATTGGGAGGCCCTCAGGCAGTACTTCTTTGATTTTCCTTGGAATGACTATTGCTTCCGTGGCCAGGATCCATCTGAATGTGCCTTGCGCATTATGGAGGTTATTCTCTCGGGCGTGGAAGCATGCATTCCTTTCTCATATCCGCTGACTAATGCAAAAAAGCCTTGGTTTAATCACACTTGTTCTAATGCTGTCCGCAACAAGGAGAGGGCCTTATAAAAGGCACCTGAGCCAACCTTCCCCTGAATCACATCTTTTATATATTACTGCCCGGAATCGTGCTAAGTCTGTTCTTTGCTCTGCTAAAAATAGTTTCATCCGTGCTAAATGTTCCCAACTCTCCAACTCGAATTCTTCTCGCTCCTTCTGGCACCTTGCCAAAAACCTTTCTAACAACTTTACCTCATCATTCTTCCCTCCTCTTTTCTACTCTGATGGCTCTGTAGCTATTTCATCTAATGATAAAGCAGATCTCTTCGCTCAGACTTTCTCCTCCAATTCCACCTTAGACGATTCCGGTGCTGTTCCTCCATCACTTCTCCCCTCTGACTTCCTTATGACTGACATTAAAATTTCTTCAGCTGATGTATTTTCTGCCATCACTGGCCTCAATACTAACAAGGCATATGGCCCTGATGGAGTCCCTCCTGTTGTCCTCAAAACCTGTGCTTCTGTGCTTACACCCTGCCTAGGTAAACTCTTTCGCCTTTGTCTATCAACTTGAACCTTTCCTTCTTGCTGGAAGTTTGCCCTCATTCAGCCAGTCCCAAAGAAGGGTGACCATTCTCAGCCTTCTAACTATGTCCAATTGCTTTAACATCCTGCGTATCAAAAGTTTTCGAGTCAATTCTTAACAGAAAAATCTTAAAGCATCTTTCCTGTCACAACCTTCTTTCTGATCGTCAGTATGAGTTCTGTCAGGGACGCTCCACTGGCTATCTTCTCACCTACCTTTCAGACTCCTGGTCATCCTCTTTTTGGGACTTTAGCGAAAGCTTTGCCATTGCACTTGACATCTCAAAGGCTTTCGATCAAGTCTTGCATAAATCTTTAATTTTCAAACTGCCCTCCTACGGTTTCAATCCTACTATCTATGCCTTCATCTCTAGCTTCCTTTCTGGTCGTTCTATAGCCGCTGTTGTAGACGGCCATCGTTCTTCTCCTAGACCTGTCAACAGTGGTGTTCCTCAGGGCTCTGTCCTATCACCAACTCTCTTCCTTTTATTCACCAATGACCTTCTAAGCTGTACATCTAACCCTATCCACGCATATGCTGATGATTCCACCCTTCACCTTTCCATTCGGTTCCTGCAACGTCCATCTCGGCAGTTACTTCAACAAAAAAGGGATGAGGCTATGGCACACCTTATGTCTGACTCGTATCTCTGATTGGGGTAAAAATAATCTTGTTATTTTTAATGGATCAAAAACTCAGTTCTTATATTTATCAACCCGACAAAATCTTCCTCAGGATTACCTGCTAATGTTTAATAATGTCCAGCTCAAACCTGCATCATCCTTGAACATGCTTGGGTTTCATTCTCTCGGGATTTGTCTTGGAAAGAACATATTACATCTCTTGTGAAATCTGCTTCCAAGAGATTAGGTGTGCTAAGCCGTTTCCGAGCTTTCTTTACCCTTGCACAGTTGTTGACCTTGTACACAGGTTTTATTCGCCCGTGTATGGAGTACAACTCTCATGTGTGGGGAGACTCCCCACATGCAGCTCTTCTCAATAGGGTGGAGTCAAAGGCTTTTCATCTCATTAACTCTCCTCCTCTTACTGATTCCCTTCAACCTTTGTCTCTTCGCCGCACTGTTGCATCTTTATCTCTCTTCTATCGCTACTCCAACGGTCACTGTTCCTCTGTCTGCTTGCATCCCTCCACCTCTACGACGGGCATGTATTACCCGTCTAGCAACAAACTCTCATCCCTTTTCTGTCCAACTCTCTAATGCAAGAGTTCACCGTTACTCCCAGTCCTTCATTTATGCAACTGGTCAACTCTGGAACTGTCTTCCTCTGTCTGTATTCCCTACTTCCTATGATCTCCAGTCTTTCAAACACAGTGTGTCCAGGCATCTCGAAATTAATGGATCCTGAATTTGGTTCTCTTTTGTATTGTTTTTGCTTTTTCTTGGAAGGAACAGTATCTGGGCCCATGGCATTTGGTTCCTTCTTCCTTGCATAAAAAAAAAAAAAAATGCAGGAGAGCAGCTCATCAGGGTCCATGACAGGGAGTATGTGCACGACGTACGAGACCCTCACCACCTCTCCCCTCCTCGCTCCCACACCCCATACCCTCACCTCCGCACCCCACAATAACACCTTCATGGACACCGCATATGATTCATCCAGTGCACTGTACCAGACTGCCGAGTCATCGATGGTGGGGATAGTGCCATCATCACCTGCCCAACACACAATCTCACCAGGCACTTCACCAGTTCTCGGCTCAAGTTGTACCAGTGTGGATACGGTAAAGAATGGAAACACATTTGCTCCAGAATCCATGGAAGGTAAAAAAACACACAGCTCAGAAAGTGGGAAAACCTTATAAAACAAGGGAGTGATGACAAGCATGAGTGAGGAAGAAGGGGAGGAGGGGCAGAGGTATAACCTGACTTCCTGGGTTCAGTCCCTTCTGCACACACCTACAGGGTATTACTGGGTGTGGGGGGATGAGTGAGGCTGGTCACTCTCTCTTAAATGTCAGGACCAACTTTCCTAGCCCTGGGCTTCTACGCTTCTCTGTGGGGCGACCTAGGATTGGATGATGGATGGATGGATGGGTGGGAGAAGGTACCAGAAGCTGAGGGTAAAGTGCAGAGAGCCACCAATCCCATCCGTCATTCATATGAAGATTTCGCTGTTGTCAATCACCGCCTTAAATTGCTCTGTGATGTACTATTTCACGAACAACAAGAGCTGTTCTGTTGGTGAAGGAAGGGCGGCGTGAGTTCCAGGGTCTGTTGGTCATATTGAACAAGAAGCTGTACGTCCTGGAGGTTGCTGGACCCGAGGATGATGCCCTTCAGTCATGGTTAGAGATCCATTCAATCCACAACTTGGCAAGGTGAGCTGCTTACACAGCCTCTAC
>JAGKTI010001563.1:57393-82338 GCA_018397915.1 Birgus latro | reverse complement strand
AAATAATCTATCTGACTGCTATTTCCCCCGGACTCGTACGTATTCAACCGACTCATTCTTTTTCTAAAATGTGTGTTGCACACAATCACGTCCATAGCCTGCACAGCCTCCCCAAACTCGAATGTTCTTTCCCCTTCCGCATTTCTCACACCATATGCACATCCCCCATGGACTCCTTCATAACCTTGAGCTGCTTCACCCACATGACCATTTAAACACCCTCCCAGAACCACTACCTCATCATCACCCATACCACCTACTACACGTATTAAATCATCCCAAAATCTATCCTTCTCTGCGTCATCCAATCCTGCCTGTGGAGCATATGCCGATATAATTGAAATCATTTTCCTACCGATCAAAATTTTCACTACAGTACTAATATCCTATCACTTACTCACATAACATTCATAACATATTCCATCCATTTCTCCGCAACCAACACACCCACACCCCCATATCCGTCAGTTCCCCCCTGCCAAAACAACTTATAGCAGCAATCCTTCCCAACAATCATTCTGGCTGATCCACCCCTGTACCGGACTTCCTGCAAACATGCCACATCCACCCACTTCCTACTGAATGCCTCAACGACTTCCTTCGCTCTTCCCCTCAAGCTTCCCACATTCCACGAACCCACTCTGAACCCCCTGGGTAATTTACTGTCCTCAGGCTTCCTTTGATTGCTATATTTGTAAGTCATAGTCGGTAAGATAAAGGGGGGGTAAACACTCCACAGGCCCCACCCATTGCACAGTCCTAGGTCCAGGCAATGGATCTGGGACCCCTAGTCCGCCAGCTTACCAGTGGCTGTGGTAGTGGTCTCGGGGCACCCTGCCAGGACAGCTGCAGGGACACCGTCCAAGCGTGCCTTGGCACTGCAACTCCCCCGCCATCATAGACCCACTGACAGGGCAGCCTCCTGAGGCGCTACTCCCAGGTTCAGGCCCCTCTCTATTGGGCGGGAGTGGCAGCCAGGGAACCGCAATGCCCTGTACCCTCTAGCACACGTTCAAGCCTCATCTCACCCCGGACCCATGATCTATGCCGGCGGAACCCCTGTCACGCCTCCCCCCAAAAGTCTGCCACTAGGTAGCGGGGGCAAAGTTTTCTGGCCGCATGCCCTTGCTGGCGTCAACCCCTGTAACACAGTGGGATATGCTGTGTGATATGTAAAGTGCATGTGATGTAGTGCATAGGATAGTTAGAGGAAATGTTTGGGAGAGCATGCTGGTCTACTCTCCATGTTACTGTCACACTGAAAAGGTCAGGAAAAAGGGGATGGTTAGGTAGCTAGTGAAACAGGAGCTCCAGCTCTCCCTATCACCAGCATTCCCATTCCCCTCGGGAATACCACCCTATTCGGCCCGAGCTACAGCCATCACAAAAACTCTTGATGGCACCTAGCAGCTTACCATCTACACCGTACATATGCAAAACTTCCACAATCCTTCTCTGTCCACTTTGCTGTATGCTTTTTCCAGATCCATAATGCCATAAACACCTTATAGTCCTTCTCACAAGCCTTCTCCACTATCTGTTTCACTGCAAATATTTGATCCACACATCCTCTGCCACTCCTAAAGCCACCCTGTTGATCAGTCACTAGGACTTCTGATATCTCTTTTACTTTCTCTATAATAATTCTTCCATACACCTTCGCTACAACACTCAATAAACTTATGCCACGATAATTCTTGCACTCACTTCACTCACCTTTATTTTTGTACAGGGGTACAATCAGAGCCTTTTCAACTATGCTGGCACAGTTTCACTCATCCATGCCTTCTTACATATCTCCAACAAGCACTTCATTCTGCTCTCTCCACTACACTTAATCGTCTCTGAATACATCTCACCAACCACAGATGCTTCCCATTTTCTAGCTGCTTCACGGTGTTCTTCACTTGTGAGAGCGTCAAATTTCCTGGCACTGCTCTCCTCTGCACACCCCCAAAACCAATCATGCTTATAGTGGCTCTGCTCTCTCCATTCCCATTAATCAGGTTTTCAAAATATTCTTTCCATCTGGTCCTTACTTCATCCCCATGGGTTAATAATCTACCACTTACATCCTTCACATTGTCGCATTTCTTTCCGCTGTCACTTCTACATTTCTGCACCTCTTTCCAGAATAACTTCCTATTTTCAGAATAATTTGCATTTATTTTTCTTCCTAGATCATCATTTACCTCCTTTTTCCTCTTCACTAGTCTCTTTATATGTTTCTTGCTCTCAGTATATTCAGTTCTTATTTCAACTGAACCCCTGTCCTGTAACCACTCTAGCCACTTCTTCCTCATGTCCTCCACTGCTCTCTTAACCTCTTCATCCCACCATGCCATACCTTCTTTCTTTGTTGTTGCTCTTGCCACACCACACACCGCTTTAGTATTCCTAACTAAGCAATCCCTATATCCATTCCACAGGCTGTAACATCCTGAAATATTTCATATGGCGGAAGCTTTCCCATGACGAGAAATAGTGTGGCAGAAGTCGGTACAATGTTATTTATGGTTTTTATACTTCACTTCCTGTAACAGTTATTTATAGTTATATATTTCTTTACTAGTGTTCCAATGAATAAGTTCCTATGAAAGTTTTTCTTTGTATCCATTTAATAATTTGCATTAGTGAGTGATACTGTTTATACTACATCAACTAAAATGATGAACAGTCCATCATTAAGAAGAGTGCTTTTAGCATTTTGGCTGGTATGAGTATCACTGTGAATGATACATCAGTTGGTACTAACAAGAAAAATATCGTTTGTTAAAATACCTTCACACAGTCAGTATTTATTTACATTTTATGCTGTCAATATTATATTTACAAAGAACCATAAGCTCACATGATGAAACTTCTGGAAAAACTCGTCACATAGCACTACCATTTTACGAGACTTTTATCTTTTATCTTATTACTGGATCAGTTTTAAGTTCACTTAACTGAGTGATTCCACAATCATATTAAGTCGCTGATGACAGAACTCTTAACTGTTCTATTCAGGCTGACACCAAATGATTTCTTCAGTGTAGGAGTAGCTTCTCGCTGTCTAACGACTACTTGCACATTAACCCATCTCCTGCTACACCACGTAGGGTTCATCTCCTACCCATTTATTTTCCCCATTGACCCATTCTCATCCATAAAAGTATTTTCCCCCTTGGACACATATTCCCCATGAACCCATTTTCCCCCTGGACTTATTTTTGCCCCATGGATATATTTTCCTCCATGGACCCAATTCTCCCAACAGACTGATTTTGTCCCATAGACAAAAATTACAGTGGTATAAAGCTCTTAGATCAGATAATGAAAGTTCTAGAAGAAAGTGAATATTGATGAGATGCAGTTTGGGTTTATGCCAGGCAGGGGGACCACTGATGCCATATTCATTGTTCGACAGCTTCAGGAAAAATATATTGGAAAGAAAAGGGAACTGTGTTTTGTTTTTGTTGATCTGGAAAAGGCTTTTGACAGAGGTCCTAGAGAGGTGTTGAAGGGGGCAATGAGAAAGCCAGGGTTGGAAGAGTGGCTGGTTAGGGTGGTTATGGCCATGTACGTGGGTACTCGCATCCAGGTAAGAGTGAATGGAGTTTTGAGTGATGAGTTTTCTGTGAATGCTGGTGTGCATCAGGGGTCAGTTTTGAGTCCCTTGTTGTTTATCATGGTACTTGAAGCCCTCTCACGTGACTTCAGAGATGGACTCCCGTGGGAGATGTTGTATGCTGATGATTTGGTGATGATTGCAGAGAATGAAAAGGAGGCGGAAGAAAGATTTAAGAAATGGAGAGATGGTATGGGGTACAAGGGCTTAAGGGTAAATGCAGATAAAACAAAAGTTATGATATCTAGGGTTGGTGGCGGTACAATCAGAGGAGAGGGAGAGTGGCCATGTGCAGTTTGCCACAAAGCTGTGGGAAGTAATTCCATCTTGTGCAGTGTTTGTGATAAATGGGTGCAGAAGAGATGTAGTGGTATTAGAGGTAGACTGTGAGATAATGCTGATTTTATGTGTGTGGCGTGTCGGGGAGAGCAGGTGGAGATTGTTAGGCGTGAAAGGATTGAACTTGCTGGTGAGTCTCTTGAGTGTGTGGAAGAGTTTTGTTATTTGGGAGACATGTTATGTGCCGGAGGTGGGGCTGGAGTTAGCTCAGTTGCTAAGGTGAGAAGTGGTTGGAAGAAGTTCAGGGAGCTGTTGCCTCTCCTGACATTGAGAGGACTCTCCTTACGTGCTAAGGGGTCTTTGTATGCAGCATGTGTTAGGAGTGTGATGCTGTATGGTAGTGAGACCTGGGCAGTAAAGGAAGAAGATATTCGCAGGCTTAAACATACAGATATGACAATGATTAGGTGGATGTGCAGTGCATCCCTGCGTGCAAGGCCTGGGGGGGGGCTGGGTTTACGATGAAAGAGTTGAGAGGTAGGATGGGACTGGAGTGTATTGGTGTTGTGATGAGGAGAGGTAGGCTGAGGTGGTTTGGACATGTGGAGAGGATGGGGGATGATAATTGGGTGCAGAAGGTGAGAAGTTTTAATATTGGGGGAGGGGTTGGGAGGGGTAGACCGAGAAAGACATGGGACAAGGTCATTAACCCCTACACCGCGGGTTGTCACTTCTGTGATGGTCGGGTGCAATGGATCATACCGCGGGGAGTCACTTGAGTGACTCTGTGTTATTTTTAATTCCCCCGGGCTTTCGGGTGGTGATTTGTATCATCTATCAGCACTGCCAATGTCCAACAATAGTCAGAGCTGCTAATGTCATCAGTACTCCCATCCAGTTGAGAATTTAGCCATTTCCCCCCATTCAAGACTCCCCTCCCTACCTCCCCTCCATTTACCCTCTCGTGACGTCTGCTCAGCCGCTCAGCACTAAGTAAATCTTCCCCGGATTTTTCCACTGTTTTCATCCATTGAAATGAGCCCTATGCCCTATTCTTATACAAAATAATATATATATAAAAAAAATAATGTAACTGATAGTGCCATACACCTGGAATTGGCTAATTATCACTCGGGAACATCCAACCTGCACTCATTCGCTAATTTCCCCTGCTTTTTTCCCCCGTGATATATGCCGTATGAGCTACTCTCGTAATATAAATGTATATAAGAAAGGAAGGGAGAAGCCTGAGTGATATTTATATTCACCTGGAACTACCTAATTTATATGTATTGTCTAGATTTCCTACGACTTATTTCTTAGCATATACATTAGCAGCTGACATTTTCAACTCTTTGCTACAAATACAGCCAGTTTGCTCTCATCCTTCTCGGTAAAATGACGCCCGTCCATTTCTGCCGCTTTTGCGCCTATTATAAAAGGCCCTGTGACCTCTACCCCTACTAAACATCGTGTGGGAAGTGGTAAAGGACTGTAGATACATACGAGTGTAATAAAGATAAAGTACTAGAAATAATAACGTGTAAGTGGGTATTTGAGTAAGAAATGACAGAACACCAGCTGCGAATTAACGGGAGTGGGAGGCTCGTACGCTCTCGTATTTTACATTGCTTTCACAGTGATTTTTTTTTTTAGTATGGATTCTAAACTACTTGGAAATCACTGAATAGTGTTTCTAGTGATAATATCTGGCAGTGGTATTCAGATTAGGGGATGTCGGGAAGTGTAAAGTGGGGACTTAGTTACCCAACTTCAGAAGTCTCCACAAGTCCTACGGTAGTCGACGAGTGCTAAAAAAGCATCCCAGGAGAAAGCTAAAGGTATGTGCCATATGCATATGTAATTATAATATTCTAGGACTAATAACTGATTTTTGGCAAATATTTTTTAAAAGTCAGTCGAAGCGCGAATATCCCCGCGGGAATGGCATGGAAAACCTCCGACAACCCCGCGGTGTAGGGGTTAAGTGTGACCTTAGGGTTAAGGGATTGAACAGGGAGGCTGCCAAAGATCGAGGAGCAAGAAGAGCCGCCATTAGGTGACCAAGGCCGATGCATGCAAGCATGCTGGAGCCTTCTAAAATGAAACGAAACGAGACTTGTTTTCTCCCTTGGACTTATTCCTCTCATGGACCTTTTCTGCTCAAGGGACGTATTTTTTCCAATGCAACAAATTTATCCATGGATGCATTTTCCCCTTTTACCTATTTTCCTTTATGAATCTATTTCCTCCCCCTTAGGACCTATTTTCCTCTGTGGACCTGTTTTTCATACAGGGAACTATTTTCCTTTAGCAAAGGAAAGGTGGTGGTGGCCATCACCCACTCACTTGATGTAGTGCTGCCTACTTCTTCCTTAGCCTTTATCATTCTTTTTCTATGCCTGCTGTCCTCTCTTCCTATTTCTCCCATCTTTCCTGTCACTTCTTATTGCTTTTCTTTCCTTTACAGGTGGCTTTGCATTGAGTGACAAGCCAAATGGTTTCCTGTAAGCCAAGAAACCATTTACAACGCTGGGTGGTAATTATGTAACCAAACCATACGTGCTCCATACGTGTCAACAAGTGGGTTGGTAGAGGGTTAGTGCCCCTCCCCGTAAAATAACTCAAAGTCAAATGGCCACCCCTTACAGGACTATGGAGTCTAGCAATAGACAAAGATAGACAGGAACTATTTTCCCTTGAATGACCAGTGTTCTCCAAGAAGACATTTTAACCATGGACTTAGAGTCACGGAGGACCTATTTTCATAATGGACATACTGTACTTTCTTCCCATGGCAATGCACCAAATCCTCACATTGGTATATTTTTTACATAGACTCATTTCCTCCTAGCAACTGTTTAACCCACTAGCCTAATGTTTCTGTTTATCTCCCTAAGATGTATCCCCATGGACCTACTTTCCCACATGGACCAATTCAAGTTATGAACTTAATTACTCCATAGACCTGTTACACAGTAAATTTATTTTATCCCATCTACCCACCCACCCACCCACCAAACAACCCACATACCTGTTCACTCTGTCATGTGTAACAAGACTGTCACCTTGCCTGTTCTCTGGAAAGCCATATATCCACCAACCTACCAACCCTGAAAGTCCACCCACCAAGCCCTCCCTCGTTCCCAACCCCCTGTACCACTCCACCCTGACTAACTACCCACCCAAAGCTTTTGATTCCATCCCCTGCCACAACCTCACAAACAAAATATTCAACACAAACATGCACAATAACACAAAAAGGTGGCTAGCAAACAACTTAGCAGGGAGATATGCACATATTACTTTTGCTGGTCAGTCCTCGAGCATCAGAAACTTCACAAATGGTGTCCACCAAGGATCTGTCTTGTCTCCTACATTCTTCAACCTATACATGCATGACATACCCACACACAACAAATACACATAGCTTCCTATGCAGACGACATAACACTTACATGCACACACCAAAACGCAAACACAGCCACAACCTTACCTCAACACACTAGATTAGATGAATGTAGATATGGAGACGGGACAACACGAGCTTAGCTCAATTCCTGTATACTACAAATAGGTAAATAGGTAAATACACTACATGAATGGTTCACCACAAACAGACTCAAAATAGCCCCAGCCAAATCTACAGTGACCTATCTCACAAACTGGACAGCAGACCACAGTCACATTCCACATCTCACCATTGACAACACTCAACCACCACACACACACACACCCAAAATCCTTCGTGTAACATACAATACATCAATGCCATTTAAACAACACATCACAAACATCAAAAATAAATTAACACCTAGACTCAATGCCTAGAAGTCACTTGCCCATACAACATTTGGACACAACAAAGAAACCACCACCACAGTATACAAACAATATATACGTTCAGTGATGAAATATGCAAGTCCTGCTTGGGCTCCTAACCTCACTAAAACACACTACGACACTCTTCAGACCATACAAAACAAGGCCTTAAAAATAATCACAGGCTGCACAGCTACTACACCTACAGACCACCTACACCATGAAACCAAAGTACTCAAAGTCAAGGATTATCTAGACATGAGAGGCACCCAAACTCTCGCTACAGCCTCCACAAACCCACAACATCCACTACACTACATGGCAGCACATTCACACACACCAAGGAACATCAAAACAACACCCAGCACACGATATCATACACAAATACTATCATCTCTTCCCCCCTGCCTGCCTCAGACCAGCTTTGAGAAGCATATTCATACTCAAATCACTTGCCGTTCCATTCAGTCACTTAAAGGCAACACACAGCTGCATGCACGGCCTCCTGATATCCATCCTTCTGAATCCTATCTCCCCCGTGAGGACAGGGTCCACCTGGGCAGGCTGAGATGTGGGCATCATCCAGCCCTCTTGAGTTATCAGAAGAGGCTGGATGACTCCATTGCTGACGCCTGTCCAGGATGTAACACAGCACCCCATACTTAATAGCACATCATGGAAGACTGCATTGCACACAATCACCTATGCCAACAACACAACATACACTCTTTGAGAGTCTGTGGGAAAGCCCGGTCTCTGCCATGGCCTTCCTTAAGGACTCAGGGATGTTCGGCCAGACTGCCTAGGGAACAACTACTAGTACTACTACTACTACTACTACTACTACTACTACCCACCCAACCACTCTGCCAACCCCCCCACCCCCACCCACCTAGACCACCACAAAACTTCGCTCATTCAACCCACTTCGCCCACCACACCCACCAACCCACTCATCCCTTCACACCTGTTCACTTACCCGCCCCATACAGCTGACCAACCCATCCACCTTACTCACCTAACCTGTCCAACTACCCCACCCAGTAACTAACTTTGGACCATCGCAAGGTGACTTGCAACTTCACTCACACACACACACACACACACACACACACACACACACACACACACAGAATATTAACCTTTTCACGCACGCTAAGTTTGAATAAACTTCGTGTTCCATGATGCATCGCCTTTCTCCCCTCCCCCCTGTATGCTCCAAAAAAGTGTATTCTCAGCTTATTTTCACCACCCAAACATATTTATTTTGCCACAAAACCTGCATATTCCTATTCGTTGATGTTTGTTCTACATGATAAGCAAAAAAAAAAACACACACACACACTATACGTGCATTACGGCGGTGTGAATAAACATTCGGGAACATTCATCTCACTTCCCATCATAGCTCAAATTTTTACTAACATATCTTTACATGTTATACCATCATTTGAATGAGAATTTTATTAGCTTCTGAATGGGATAGTTGGCATTATGATATGAGGTATGGTTTTCGAGTAATAAGTGAAAAAGTAAAACCTTTTTCCAAAAGAGAACAGAGTATTTATTCGGGGCGCTGGAGCGAAAAACTTTTCTCAGCAGTGTTATGTTTTTATTTCATCATCTTATGCAGAATTTTATGGGCTTTCGTTTGAGCCCCGAACGGTTCTCCTACGCTTAAAAGTTTTCAAGAAAAATGCAAAAAACTACAGTGTACTCAAGCCATTTTGTGACTAAAGGGCTGTTTCCTGCCTCCCTCTAACCTACTGCACTGTTTCACTATTTCCTTGCACACTAAGTATTGCAGTCTATATTGACATGATTCACTGACACTCCTTTATAGATGAATACTCACATTTGGTGAAGGATAGAGGCAGTTTAGTTCTGGGGCCAGGGTTAGAAACAGTAGCAAAACCTTCGTTGGCTCAACGGCTGATAACTGCCACAAATGCTTCACAAACACCTAAATTTCCTATTGCAAACACCAAATCTAATCACAACAGTGCCCAAAAACTCTACATAAGCACTACTGGTATAGTGAAATACGTCTTACTGCCATGATGCAGGTAACAGAGTGGATTTAAAGGGACAAGGGACTGCGCAATCTTTCCCCACTGACAGCTAGTTTGGTACTAAACAACCTGTATGCACTGACACTGAAATCGGGACCCACTGTTGCCAACTCATTACTTTTGACGAGAGCCAGGCAAGCTATGACACCTCAAAAAATGACGTAAATCAATCGAGAACATTTTTTTGGTGAATTTCTTTTAGCTTTTATGACGCTTTAGTCGTCATCATGCACTTACGAGGAAAGACCCAAATGACGACTAAGGCGTCATCGTGTGTGAAAGGGTTACGGCAGTGCTGAGAGAGAGAGGAAATGGTCCCTACTGGAAACATATGTTCAACAGGTTTAAAATAAAGGTCCATGGAGGAAATAGTCCCATACAATAAAATAGGTCCATCTGGTGACATGGTGTACTCCATACCGAGAAGACAGGTCCATGAGGAAACATAGGTCCATGGGGAAACATTGGTCCATGTAGGAAAAATAGGCCCATGGGGGAACATAGGTCAATGTGGGAAAAATAGGTCCACGGAGAAACATTGGTCCATGTATGAAAATAGGTCCATGGGGGAAACATTGGTCTGTGTGAAAATAGGTCCATGGAGAAACATTGGTCCATGTATGAAAAACAGGTCCATGGGGAAACATTGGTCCATGTATGAAAATAGTCCATGGGGAACATTGGTCCATGTATGAAAATAGGTCCATGGAGAAACATTGGTCCATGTATGAAAAACAGGTCCATGGGGAAACATTGGTCCATATATGAAAAACAGGTCCATGGGGAAACATATGTCCATGTATGAAAACAGGTCCATGGAGAAACATTGGTCCATGTATGAAAAACAGGTCCATGGGGAAACATTGGTCCATGTATGAAAAACAGGTCCATGGGGAAACATTGGTCCATGTATGAAATACAGGTCCATGGGGAAAAATTGGTCCATGTAGGAAAAATAGGTCTATGGGGAAACACTGGTCCATGCAGGAAAAATAGGTCCATGGGGAAATACAGGTCCATGTAGGAAAAATAGGTCCATGCAGGAAAAATAGGTCCATGGGGAAAATAGATCCATGAGACACTGGTCACGTGTGGGAAAATAGATCCGTGAGACACTGGTCATGTGTGGGAAAATAGATCCATGGAGGAAAATAGACCCATAGTGGAAAATAGGCCCAATTGGGAAAATAAGTATATGGGGAACTAGGTCTATCAGCAAAGTACTGGTAACTCCATGGGGGAAAATAGGTTTACAGGGAGAAATATGTCAATAGGGAAAAAGGATCCTGGGGAGAAAGTAACTTCATGTGGAAAATTTGGTCTGTGGGTGAAATAGGTCCCTGGAAGAAAGTAGGTCCATGGGGAAAAATACATCCAAGGGACAGGGTAGGTCCAGGGGGGAAATGTATCCATGGAGGAAAATGGGTCCAAGGGGAAAAGTAGGTCAATGGGCTAAAAATAGGTCAATGGGCCAAAATATGTCGTAAGATGACCCTTATGTGGTGTAGCTGGAGACTGGCTTATGTGGCAGTAAACCAAAAATTGCCATGGGCAAACAAAATTATAATGTAATTGGATAACAACACAGAAAAGCAATACTGCCACTATCATTCATCTGCAACACCACAACCACCATCACTGCTCCATTCAATCACTTAAAGACAACATACAGGTGCATACATGGCCTCCTGATATCCACCCTTCTGAATCCTATCTCCCTCGTGAAGACAGGGTCCACCTGGCCAGGCTGAGATGTGGGTATCATCCAGCCCTCTTAAGTTAACAGAAGAGGCTGGACGACTCCGTCGCTGATGCCTGTCCAAAATGTAACAGCACCCCATACTATTAAGCACATTATGGAAGACTGCATTGCACACAATCACCTAAGCCAACAACACAACATACACTCCTTAAGAGCTCTGTGGGAAAGCCCAGTCTCAGCCATGGCCTTCCTTAGGGACTCAGGGCTGTTCGGCCAGACTGCCTAGGGAACTACTACTACACTTTTCTTCATCACCATCATCATCATCTTATAAACCCAATATCAATGGTTTAATATGGAGCGTATGATCCACAAATAGGGTGATGGTAACCGCGAAAGTAAGAAAATTTTGACCTGAGAGCTAAGTGGAAATACAGTACTGTAGTTAACACCTCCATTCACATCTCACAAACAAGCTCATTTTTTTACTACACCATCATCTCCCCACCCACCTGTTTTCTCCCATAGAGTGACCTATTCACATCTCATTGACTTGTTTTCCTCCATGGAACTACTTTCCAACTTCAACACATCTTCCCTCATGAGTTTACTTCCCCCATAAACCTATTTCCCCACACACCAATTTTTACCTGTAAATGGGGCCGAAGAGAAGAGGGGATGCTAGGAACAGTCCCCGGGGCCCGGACCTGAGGGGAACCCTGCATCCTCCAAGACAGTGTTAAACAAGAAAATATATAACATACCGTACTTCAATCTATAACGACACATTGGATTTCTAAAATGTACAGTAATCCCTCCATTATCCGATGTAACATAGCCAAAGGCATGTCGAGAAATTGGTTCTGTCCAGATATTGGCCCTAATGCTCCTGCACTGGTACTTTTGGACCCTAACCAAACCTAACTCAGAAAACCACCTACCTATCTCCCTACTGAACATGCACAGCACTTATTTAAGAACCTATTCACATAAATAATGGACATAAAGCATGAATTAATTGAAATTTAACAAGAAAAAGATGATTTAGAGGTGAGTATGGCAAAGATGGTCACCACCTGACAGCATAGTGAGAGTAAGTATTGGACATGAAAGTCACTATGAAAATCACCTATTTCACAGCTTATGCACTCAAATATGGGGCACAAAGTATGAAATAAATAAAATGTAACCAGAAAATGCTGAAATGGAAGTGACTATGGCAAAGCTGTTCACCAGTTAACAGCATGCCGAAATTATCGGACATGAAAATCACCTTTTTGACAGCTTATGCACTGAAATATGGGACACAAAGCATGAAATAAATAAAATGTAACCAGAAAATGATGATTTAGAGGTGAGTATGGCAAAGACGTTCACCAGTTAACAGCATGCCGAAAGTATCGGACATGAAAATCATCTTTTTCACAACTTATGCACTCAAATATGGGACACAAAGCATGAAATAAATAAAATGTAACCAGGGAATAAGGATCCAGAGGTGAGTATGGTAAATATTTGGCAGTTGACAGTGTACTTACATGTCCGTTGTGGTTGTTACGAAGATTACCCCACCTCTAAGGGCTTGTCTACACGATCAGTTGGCACGTATGATGTTGGAGCATTTTTCGGATCAGTGTCAAGGCATTGGGACGGAGAATGGTGCTGAGGGATAGCTACTGGATGAGCTGTCCACACGATCCCTTCCCACGGACGGTATCACCACTGCATTCATCAATTTTTTGAGGAGACACACTGTATAATACCTATTTAGATACACATAGTGAGCAGGAATTGCTTGTGAATGTTGGTAGGAGAGAGGCTCAGCTGTTTGCCGTTTCTAGAGCCAGAGGTAAAAATTACACAATTGAGACCAAGAGAGTCCGTAATGAATATAAACGTTACTTCAACCATGAGGGTGGGGTATCTTGGCAGCACAATTACCGATAATATGTATGCAACATGTCCATTAATATAGTATTGTGGAAGCTGGGTCATGGAATACATTAATCATCGACTTGGACTATTATTCATGTAACGGTATTTAAGTGTACTTAAGCTATGTCACAGAATTATGTTGCATACAAGGGTTTCCAGTATATAATGCTGTATAATGTATACATGCCAAATAGTGTTCTGTAAATAATATGTGTCAAGAACTGGAGCCACATGTTTTCCTATCCTTTTAAAACATCACAACTTATGTGTAGGTGGGTGGGGGAGTGACAGCTCTCATGACGTCATTATGATGCTAATGGGTAAATCAGGGTCTATGTTGGACGTGGCCACACTCTGTGATTCTCCATCCTTCAGGAACGTGAGTTGGTTAAAGCACCATAATTTTGGTACATATACATCTTCTGCACTTGCACCAGACTTCTTAGATGTAGATGTGTTTCACCTCCTTTCTATATTGGCTTCGTAATGTGTTTAGTTTTTTCTTGACAATCGCAAGAGTGCACAAAGGGTCAAGACCTTTCACATGTTCATACACCTCCTCATATGCTTTGAACTTTTCATCTCGGTTTCTATATTCTTCGCATTTTACGTTCCACAGACATGAACGGTCCCTATACAGTTCAATTAGGTGTAGTGTCAATGCTTTTGTCCACTCAAACAGGGCCTGTGACATCTGTGGGTCACTGGTCGGTAAAGACTCCATCCCTCCTGTCTGCAGAACGTGAATGAGGTGGCTGTGGCCGACGCAGGTGGCCACGCAACTATTCAGCTCCTGTGCGTCACTGCCCAGCAAGTGTAGGTGGTTCAGCGTTTCTGTCTACATGGTCCGGTTTGGGGAACCGTTTCGGAGAAATACTCGGAAACCATGCTGCGCAACTGGTCGTGTAGACGAGCCCTAAGGCTCTCACAGTGGTGAAAATGCTCTTGAAGCATGTACAGTAATCCAGTGTTGAGCTGCACTTAATCCTTAGCACTGTGAATTATAACTGTTTAACAAAAACGAGCACTAACGTCAGCCATCCAGACAATTGTTTACTCATGATGGTAGTTGAGAAGGAACTGGTGAGGGGAAGGGGAGAGCGGGAAGCAATCGTAAACACAGCTGTTCGGCTCCATGCGCCGAATTCATACTTACAGGTTTTTTTTTTTTTTTTTTTTTGAACACCCAAGCCAACAATGTCCGGACAATGGGGTGTCCGGTTACTGGGCATCTGGAAAATAGAGTGATAACTCTATACTGTATATAAATGGAAGTAGGAATACAGTAGTTATAGCCAAACACATTCAAACAGCTATGTATAACATTTACAGTACAGAGTTATGTATTATTTATGTCATACTGAAGGGGCCTAGGATTTAAAGAACCGCTATGTGCTGTTTTCTTTCATTCTAACCTCTTACAGACTTATTACACAATCGGAAATATAATTACATAAATAAATATTCGATATAATATTTTTGGTATAAGACACCTGAAACTATAAGCAGACTGCCAATTAGTATGACTATAGATGAGACTTATGGATCAGCTTACCATGGGACCCAATACTGACTCTAGATCAGCTGATGCACCCATTTTCTCTTATTTCATGTTTTCCCACAATCGACAGAAAAATAAATTAATGTGTCAGGACACATTACTTAGGGAGCGTTCCAGCCATGAGCTAGACTTCGAGCATAATAAATTCAACACAGTTATCAGCAGATGGGGGCCTGTTGTCAATAACCTTGCCCCATGCCTGGTGATGGTTGTCAGCAGCCCTGCCCAAGAACCTGCTCTCTCATGGACATATTTCTTCCTTGGACCCTTGATACTCTATCAACTTATTTTTCATATGAATCTGTTTACTCCCATGGGCTTTTTCCCCAGTGATCTATTTTAACCAAGGAACTATATCACCAAGGACCTATAAACTCTCATGGGCCTATTTTCCCTCCATAGACCACTTTTACCTTACATGACCTATTTTCAATGGACATATTTTTCCTCCACTGTCCTATTTTCCCTATGAATCTACAGTAATCTTCCCACTATCCAACGTAATAGAGCCAAAGGCATGACCGGAAAGTGGTCTTGTCTGGATAGCGGCCCTGAAGCTCCAGCACTGGTCATTCATGACCCTAACCTAACCTAACCTATATCAGAAAGCCACCTACCTACCTCCCTACCAGACATGCATAGCACTTATTTAAGTCTCCTTTCACAAAAATAATGCACACAAAGCATGAATTAATTGAATTTTAACCAAAAAATTATGATTTAGAGGTGAGTAAGGCATAGGTGCTCACAACTTGCCAGCAAGTGTAAGTAAGTATCAGACATGGAAATCACTATGAAAATCACCCTTTCTCACATCGTATCGTTTTTGAAGGCTCCAACATGCTTGCATGTGTCGGCCTTGGTCACCTAATGGCGGCTCTCCACGCTGCTCGATCTCTGGCAGCCTCCCTATATAATGAACACAAAGCATGAAATCACTGAATTTTAACCCAAAAATGATGAATTTGAGGTAAGTATGGTATAGCTGTTCACGAGTTGGCAGCTTCGTGTAAGTAAGTATTGGACGTGGCAATCACTATGAAAATCATCATTTCTCACATATTACACATTAAATTATGGGATACAAAGTGTTAAATAAATAAATTGTTACCAGAAAAAGAGTTAGGTATGGCAAAGGTGTTCACTGTTCACCAACAGCACCATTCATTCATGACCATAACCTAACCTAAATCAGAAAACCACCTACCTACCTCCCTACTGGACATGCATAGAACTTATTTAAGACCCCATTCACATAAATAATGGGTACAAAGCATGAATTAATTGAATTTTAACCCAAAAATGATGATTTTGAGGTGAGTAAGGCAGGGGTGTTCGCCAGCTGACTACATAATGAACGTAAGGAAGAGACATGATTATTACTGAGAAAATCACTTTTTCACAGCCTATGCACTCAAATATGGGACATAAAGTATGAAGTAAATAAAATGTAACCAGAAAAATTATGATTTAGAGGTGTGTAGGGCAAAAATGTTCACCAGTTGACTAGATAGTGAACGTATGTAAGAGACATGGTAATCACTGAGAAAATCACCTCTTTCACAGCCTGTGCACTCAAATATGGGACACAAAGCATGAAGTAAATAAAATGGAACCAGAGAATGAGGATTTAGAAGTGATTATGGAAAATATTTAGCTGTTGACAGTGTACTTACATGTCCATGATGGTTGTTGACGAATATTACCCCCACCTCTAAGGTTTTTACAGTGGTCATAATTGCTCTTGAAGCATGTCCAGTAATCCAGTGTTTAACTACACTTAATCCTTAGCACTGTGAATTATGATGATTTAAACAAGAACGAAAATACCGCAAACGATCTAGCAACTCTTCACTCTTCACGTGAGTTGAGAGAGAACTAGCAGGAGGGGGGGAGCACGGGAAGGGAGCTGGTCAGCGTGCACGGGAAATTCAAACTGACGCGGTCAAAAAAAAAACACAATTTTTTTTTCATTGCAATTTTTAGGCATTTTGGGGTTTCGACCATCAGCCTATGATGTCCGAACAGTGAGGTAACCGGATAGCGGTCGTCCGGAAAGTAGAGGGATTACTGTATTATCTTGCCATTCCACACACCAAAACATCAAATGGCCCTATTTTCTGACAAGAACCAGTTTCCTCCTTCAACATTTTTTTGCCGGTTCAACCCGTGTTTGCAACTGTGCCCATTCCCCCCAATAACGTATTCCCCATGGACCTACTTTCCCATATGGACCTATTCCAAACATGGGTCTGTTCCTAAGTGAACCTATTTTCCCTTACCTACTGTATCTACCCACTCACTCACCCACCCAGAATAATAGGCCCATCTCCTGGCTTGTTCTATGGTAGGCCACATATCCACCCACTCATAAAGCCCACCCACATACCCATCAAGCTCTGCATCACATTTATGTGCCCAATCCACCCGACCACACCACCCCTCCCATCCACCCATCCTCCCCATCCTACCCACCTACTCACTCCACCCTACCCACCCATCATCACACTGCATAGTACAAACTCATCCACTACCCCCTACCCACCCATCATCACACTGCATATTACATACCCACCCACTACCCCCTACCCACCCTACCCTGAACACCCACCCACCTACCTCACCCTGCCCATTTACCTCACCCTGCCTGCCTACCCCACCCACTTCACCACTCCACCCCCCCCACACCACCCAACCCAGTTGTCTACCCACCCTGCCTACCTCCCCCCACCCTTCCCATTCACTGACCAACCTACTCACCCAGCCACTGAGCTTGAAATGCCATTAGATGACATGCAACTTCACTTACACACAAACACACACACACATGGCTAAAATTTCTAGAACATCCTTTCTTGCTTGGTGAATGTGGGTGAAAAAGATGTGCTTAATAGTGACGTGTCCACATTCCTGGGTCAAAACTGGCACCTCTCTGTCTTGAATGCTGAGTTTTATTAGGAGATTAACACAAGAATTTGATTCTACTGTATTCATGAAGAAGTGGTATGGAGTGGATGTCAAGTTACAGTACATTCGTATTCTGCCATTGAACTCCCTGATACCGAATGTAAAAGAATGAAAAACTATGACAGTTCAATTTGGAGGAACAATAACCAGAGCGGTTTTAGACAGAAATAAAATACCATAACATTTCCCAACACAACTGTAAATATTAAATAATATATACAGGAATACCTTGATGTATGATACCACCAGATCAGATACCCCGGCTTAATGGTGAGGGTAGAAATGCCACCATACCCCGCCTAATGATGGCCAAACCATGGTTTAACGATGGGTTTTGATTTGTTATTACCGATTATGATGAAATTTTAGACTAAAATTGTGCATTCAGGTTGATTTATAAACTGTTTTTAGACTCAGATTAATGTGTTTTAGCCACAGGTTGGGTGAACATTGTCATTTTGGGGTACAGTTTACTAAGCTTGATTTTTTCCAGACTTAAGTTTGACAATTTTCAGACTGTATTTGTTAGTTTTGGTGAGTTATTTACAGGTGTTAGGCCATTTAGATTGGCTTCAAACTTGTTTTTGGACTCATTTGGGTGGGTTCAGGACTTGGTTGGGGGGAACCCCTAGGCTCAAAAACGCATCCCTATACATGTTAAATCTAACCCTGAGATACGATACCCCACCTAACGATAGGTTCATACTTAACCAATTGCATCGTTAAACTGGGATATACAGTACCTGTATTTTTTACTGGGTATATATTTATCTGAGCAGTCATAAGAATAGCATTAGAATAATAGGCCAACTTACTGCAATCGTAAGAATAGGGCAGAAATAATTGCTCTGACTCATCATAAGAACAAACAATAAGTAAATTTTGAGACTCACATCAAAGATTTTTTGTAATGCCTAAACACTGGTAAGTTTTCTTGGAAGTATGGTTTGAGTGAGGTAAATATCCCTTTAAACTTGACTTACTCTCAAGTATAGATTTATAATTACTCATACACTGTAATCGGTTCCTGTTGGTTTGAAATAGCTGAATAACCGCCTGCACGGCAGATAGATTATCTGACAGGAGCATGTGGAGTTACATGAAAAAATAGCCAGACAAATGAGGAAGTGAAGGAGCATTGTGGTGCTGAAGTGGGAGTCACTGAAAGCGATAAGTACTCTGAGATGGACTGGTCATGTGAAAATAATGGAGAATGAAAGACCGACTAGAAGAGTGTGTCAGTCTGAGAAAGAGGGATAGGGGGAGACAAAGAATGAGATGGGGGTGCTGAATGGAGACATATATGAGAGAAAGTGATCTATCTATATATCTATCTATTGCCAGACACCATAATCCCGTAAGGGGTGGCCATTTGACTTCGAGTTATTTATTTTACAGGAAGGGGCACTAACCCTCCACCAACCCACTTGTTGACACATAGGGAGCATGTATGGTTTGGTTATATGGTTACCACCCAGCATTGTAAATGGTTTCTTGGCTTACAGGAAACCATCTGGCTTGTCACTCAATGTAAAGCCACCTGCAAAGGAAAGAAAAGCAGTAAGAAGTGACAGGAAAGATGGGAGAAACAGGAAGAGAAGAGGGCAGGCACAGAAAAAGAATGATAAAGGCTAAGGAAAAAGTAGGCAGCACTACATCAAGTGAGTGGATGATGGTCGCCACCACCTACCACTAAGAGAGGGTGATGTGATAGGAAAACCAGGTAAATGGCAAAGGACAGGCCGACAAGAAATCTTATCTATCTATTGCAAGATGCCATAATCCCGTAAGGGGTGGCCATTTGACTTTGAGTTATTTGTTTTACAGGGATGGAACTAACCCTCGCCAACCCACTTGTTGACACGTAGGGAGCACGTATGGTTTGGTTACATAATTACCACCCAGCGTTGTAAATGGTTTCTTGGCTTACAGGAAACCATTTGGCTTGTCACTCAATGTAAAGCCACCTGTAAAAGAAAGAAAAGCAATAAGAAGTGACAGGAAAGATGGGAGAAATAGGAAGAGAGGACAGCAGGCACAGAAAAAGAATGATAAAGGCTAAGGAAGAAGTAGGCAGCAATACATAAAGTGAGTGGATGATGGTTGCCACCACCTACCACTATGCAAGAAGTGAGTGGAAAAAAACAAAATTTGGAGGAAACAAAGGAAGCGGGCAGGTCATTATCGGCAGCGTTTACGAATGATCTCTCCAACTGGCTGCACTGTTTACCAATCAGTGTTCCAACTGGATGCGTCAGTGTATCACACATTCTAAATCCTCATTTATAGCTTTCAGAGGTATGCTTATAAAAATCCCCAGTAGCTGTGGTAATCCAGGAATAATAAGAACCTGTGAAAGACTCATTTCAATAGAAAATATGGAAAGCCTGCACCCGTCTGCTAAAGAATTAAGCTCAATGAATCAACAACTCTTACGATAACACAGAAGCAGCTGAAGGCGACAACAACACCACTTCTGTTGTCTCAACACAGGACTTTGAGGGGTTCCTGGATGAGGCTGATGAGGAAGATGTGGCACAGAGGCGGCAGCATGAGGCAGCAGCCCACTCGCCTTGTGCTGAGAGGCCATGGTCAGCTTCAAGCCTCAGAACCCCTCCCCCCTCCCCCACCCATTCAAATAATGTCATCAGTCTGAGTCATGTAAGAATCTTACAATACTGTTCATTTCCATTAAATATGCTTTAATAACTTCTTTTCCAGACTGTTAGTGTTTACTGGTGACCAGTATGATGTAGGTTTTGACCAGTTTGATGTTGGTTTGGGGGTAAGAGGGGCAACTTTTCCAAAATGACAGACTCATATGTAATTTTCCTCGTAAGAGTTATTTCTAACTCACACAATTCTAAAATTGAGGTGAGTGATCAGTCTCGTAAGTGGGTGATTTAGGAGATTCTACTGTATATTCATAATTTTCCTTCAACTTATGTGGAAAAAAAAAAAAGCAATGAATACAATATGGCAGCTAAAAAAAAAAAAGCATTTATTGTACTGAAGAGTTAAGGGCTGACCTCTTCTCCTTTCTTGCCATCTGTGGTGACCTGCCAGGTAGTGATTGAGAGCTGAGCCTGGTCCCCCTCCTTCAGTGTTGGTCCCTCCCCCACCCCAACATCCTGTGTTGCCACCACACCACTGCTACACCCACCACTCACCACTGCTCGACATATACCTATCTGAAGGTCAGCAGTGCAAATAAAAATTTGCTAAATACATTACTAGATAAAAAAAAATCATCATCATCATCCTATACTTCCAAAGTTAAATACAATAAACTCCATCTGTAGAAGTCACAGCAAAAAGTAAAAAACATTACACTGCAATGACTCATTTCATAACAACTGTAATCATGGATGGTGCAAGAGACTTTACCTGTGTGAGGAAATCAATGTAATTTGAAGACTCCAACAAAATGGACCAATTCCTCTGCTGGTCATCAGTAAAGCTGGCATAGTAGCTGGCCTGGACCTATCAGGCAAGAAATGTTAATGTTTTAGTTCAACAGTTGCACTCCCTCATCACTTGAGCTTTTCAGTCTTTATCTGAGTGCAAGAGACTAATACATTTTACAGAGACCTAATCATGTCAGTAAAGGTTAGGGTATGGTCAGATATGATGACATCCACAAACAAAAATTTCAGATTAGAGAAATGATATTGCAATTGTAGGATCTCATACAGCAATGTCAAGAACACAAAATTAAGTCCCAGATATCTGCTTTTTCTGAGAAAATATGGCCCTAACAAAATACAGACATCCTGTGACAGTTTATTTGACATTCTTTTCCTGGTTGGCTGCATATAAATATGGTTCTATTAGTAACATATAAATAATACTGCATGGTCTTATGAGTCTACCTCTGCAATTTACAGGCACAGAAGTCCCAATATACACAAGTTAGAGGTTACATCCATCCATCCATCATCTAATCCAACAGCAAATAATATCATCTCCAGACACTGCTTGTTTTATACCCTCTCTGAGGATTAGGTTCTCAAAGTTAGGTTACTTTAGTCCATTATAGTGAAGGGTAAGTGACTAGTCTAATCTATTAGGTACATTCCATGAAAAAAAGATGTCAGGTGATTTCTTGGAAACTGAACTCATGCATGAGACAAGGTTGCCACCCTGACTCGGGTATTCTAACCACCAGACTGTAACTTGTTGACATTGAAAAAATTCAGTAATAAAAGCCCCTCACGGTCATGAAGAAGTGTTGTGTGATCCTGGCATGTGTAAGATGGTCCTGCTTGGATCGATACACCAGTAGTTGAAAGTTGGCCTCATCAGGGTCTCCGAGGATACAGCACATGGCCCGACCCTGTGCCTGCCCACTCTGGTTCACACTGATGGGGAAAGGGCTTGGTCAGGGAAATCATTGCTCAAAACGATCAGCAGTTGAATTCATTATTACCTGTACTGTACTGTATGATGCAAATACTGTATACACTTACAGACAACAACTGATACTCCCTATCCACCTCCCTGCTGTTCAAAAGGAGTTCATCATTCATCATCTAATCCTACATTGCTCCATGAGAAGCATAGGAGCCTGGGGCTAGGCAAGCTGGTTCTGACATTTAAGATGAGAGTGACCAGCCTCGCTCATCCCTGAGTGGCATTATGTGAGCAATAAACCCCAACCACCCGTTGGACATAAACCTGCACTGACTCAATCCGATTGGAGTGCCTTATTTACCCACTAAACCACTAGGCGCCAAAATCTGGCTATATGATTACCAACCAGTGTAGCAAATGGTTTCCTGGTGTACAGGAAACCAATTGGCTTGTCACTCAGTGTAGACTAACCCATAAGCAGAAAGAAGAGGAAAGAATGAAGGAAAGAAAGACAGAAGAGGGAGTGTAAAATCATCCATAGGCAGAAGGATGAGGAAAGAATGAAGGAAAGACAGAAGAGGATGGACAGATAGAAGGATAGATGAAAGAGAACGATAGAGGAGAGTAATATTAACAAACGAACGCCAAAAGAGTTTGAGTCGAGAGTGTGGAAGATGACAAACATAACTGGATTCTGGCATGCTTATTGAGGGAGGGGTGGAGGGGTAGAGGGGTGCTCAGCAATTATTATTTTCAATGTACAGTACTTGACAGACTGCCCTATCATAATCATTATCATCCAATCTTGTTCTGTCCCATGAGATGTGTAGAAGCCCAGGGGTAAGCAAGTTGGTCCTGAGATTTAAGATGAGAGTGACCAGCCTCACTCATCCCTGAGTGGCATAAACCTGAGGCGTCCCGCTGATGTATGGGTACATCACCATATTTTGTCACGGTGACACCCGATGATGTATCCACACGTTTTGCAATTGCGAGGTCTGTCATCTGCACATTTTTCAAGTTTCATGGGTGATTTTTGGTAGGCATATGTGGGAGACCTTCCTCTACCTGTCTGGCCCCACCTAACCCCCCCTCCCCCCCTGCATGCCATTTTCTCAGCAACTCACCTCTTAGCGCCACAGTCTCTCCAATCACGAAATTCAAGGCAAAAGTGATTCCTGAGGTGAAGGACAAAGGAAGAAACAAGCCAGCAGAAGAATCAAGCAGAAGTGATGAGGCAGTAACGTCGTAAAGGAAGGTGCCTTATGTTGATGTGTTTGGCGAGTGAACAACATTTATATCACCTATATTATTGTGTGAAAACCAATATACTCTTGTACTAAATATAAATTCATACCAAATAAATAAATATATACCTAAATCGAGTGGTTTGAAATAGTTACCCCTCCCATACTACCATTTTCTCTGGAGCCAGGCCAACTATAGAGCACGAGCCAGGTGGGGGTACTGTTACCTGTATCGTGCATTTTTAAGGTCAGGTTGGCGATTTCTCTATGAATTTTTGATGTTTCTCGCCTAAAGCAGAGGTTTGAGGGGGAAAAAAAAAAATGTTTCCAAATCCGCCGGGATTGGGAGGGGGGGGATCAGTGGTGGGGGATGTGACGGGGTTAAGTGAGCAATAAACCCCAACCACCCCTTGGATATAAACCTGCCCAGACCCAATCCAACTGGAGCACCTTAATTACCCACTAAACCACCAGGCATCATAATTTTGTTATATGGTTACCAACCAACGTAGTAAAAGGTTTCTGAGTGTACAGGAAACCATTTGGCTTGTCACTCAGAGTACAGTTACCTGTAGACAAAAGGAAGGGGGAAGAATGAAGGGAAAAACACAAAGGAGGAAGGAAGGAAAGAAATACAAAGAGCAACAAAGGAAAGAAGGAAGGAAGAGAGGAAGGGGCAGTCACCCAAGAGCACCACTACGTCAAGTGAGTGAGTGGTAAGTGTCCCCACCTACCACTCTGGAAACAGACTGCTTAAAACAATCATTATCGTTTGTCACCCAAAGCACCACTACGTCAAGTGAGTGGGTGGTAAGTGTCCCCACCTACCACTCTGAAAACAGACTGCTTAAAACAATCATTATCGTTATCATTACCATTATCAGCCATTTGAGGTCCACTGCAGGACTGGCCTATCCCTACCGAAGCAGGGACGATACAAGCCATATATCTCTACCCAATGGTTTAGGCTGTCTGGTAGAGACTGTATTTAGGATGAGAAGTGCTTGTGAGTGTAAATTTTGTGTTGTAGTGGCTTTGGATGTGTGTGTAGTCTGTGAACCAAGTGTAATCGGCCCGCCGTAAGTCAATTGGGTGCAAGCATTTTAGTATGCAACACTGGTTCAACCACAGCACCCCTTGTGTCCACCAAAGTGGTCAGTGGCTTGGTGAATGCTTCCCAAAATTTTTACAACTTTGGCAGGAGGCGAACCCGCGCCCACCAGTGTGCAAGACACACACTCCGCCACTGTACCACAGAGGCTCCCGCTTCAAACAATAATAAAAAATCTGTCTATCTATATCTATATACCTAGGCTGCTTCCCCCAAGAAAAGAGAGGTAGCCGAGACAGGCCAACACACTACCAATTTACTCATCCACTCATACACATTCATTCGC
>JAGKTI010001563.1:0-42397 GCA_018397915.1 Birgus latro | reverse complement strand
TTGTTTATGGTGCGGTGTGGAATGTGACTGTGTTCTGCAGTCCAGTTTGTGAGAAGGGCCACTGTGGATTTGGCTGGGGCTATTTTGAGCATGTTTGTGATGAACCATTCGTGTAGTGTGATGAGGTAAGGCTGGAGGATGTGTGCAGCTGTGTTTGCATTTAGGTGTGTACATGTAAGTGTTATGTCATCTGCATAGGAAGCTATGTGTATCTGTGGTGTGTGGGGTGTAGGTATGTCGTGCATGTATAGGTTAAAGAGTGTAGGGGACAAAACAGATTCTTGGGGGATGCCATTTGTGAAGTTTCTGATGTTTGAAGACTGACTGGGATATATTACATGTGCACATTTGCCTGCTAAGTAGTTTGCCAACCATTCTTTTGTGCTATTGTGCATGTTTGTGCTGAATATTTTGTTTGTGAGGTTGTGGCAGGGGATGGCATCAAAAGCTCTGCTAATGTCTAGTGTAACTAGGAGTGTTCTGTGTGATGGCCTAGCTGAATTCATGCCATCAAAAACTCTCTGTGTAAGGTCTGTAAGAAGAGTGTTTGTGGAGTGTAGTGGCCTAAAGCCATGTTGTGATGGGGCTAAGGGGGGTGTGAGGTATACCTAGTTGTAGTACCAGTTGTTCAGTGACTTCAAAGGGGGTGCAGAAGAGTGTGATGGGGCAGTGTGAGGAAGGTAATGTGGGATCTTTGTTGGGTACGGGGATAGTGATGATAACGCAATGCTGCCAGATGTTGGGTATTATGTTGTGTGAGTAGCTGTAGTCTGATATGTTGGTGAGTGCTTGTATGCATTGTGGTCCAAGGTATTTCAGGTGAATGTTGCTTATGTTGTCTGGTCCACAGGCAGATGACTGCTTAAGGTTGCTAATGATGTGCTTCGTCTGGTTGTAAGTGAAAGGTGCGAAGTCAGGGTCTGTGGGGAACTGTCTCTTACATCGGATGATACGTCAGTCGTTGGGATGGGGGCTTAGATGGCTGACATGTGAAAAGTGAATGATGAGAGTGTTTGCTTGTTGTTTGTTTGAAGGTATGGTGTCTGTTGCTGTGATTGCAGCGTGTGATTGTGCAGTGTTGCTGTTGGAGAGTGTGATGCTGTTTAGTGTTTCGTAGAGTTTGAAGGTGTTTGTTTTGTGGTCAAGAGTTTGAAGATAATTATTCCAATTTAGTGTTTGCTGTTCTGATATTTAATTGTTTATTTAAGTGCTGAGTTCTTGTATTTGTTGTACAGTGTCTTGTGTGTGGGGTGTTAGAGAGTGTCGTAGTGTGTCCCGTTGACTGATGAGGCCTTGAATTTCTGGTGTGAAGTTGGGGTTGTGTCTCTTTCTGTTGCCTCTAGGGATGTGTCTTTTGTCTGCATTTTGTATAACTGTACTGCAAGTGTGCAGAGCAGTGCTGATATTTGTGATGGATGTACCATTTAATGTATCAAAATGTTGTTCTGTTTCAGTCATGAAGGCCTCCAAGTTGGATTTCTTATAATTATATTCTATTTTTTTCCAGCTGATGATTCACTTTTGTGAATGTGGCACCTGCGCACTCCTGCTGCGTGATTGGTTGGTTTCAATTTCATACCTGAAGTATCATATTTACAAAAAACAATTATATCTTATATTCCAATTCTTATAAATGCTGTTTTGCATTGTCATTATACTATACAAACAGACATGAAACGAGTATGTATCTGTGCTTCACCCAAATGGACAATGAATTTGAGGAAGTTGAATTTGAACTGAAATATTTATTGTTGTAAAAGGTACAGAGCTGATGCATCTCTAATAAATAAATAAATATATAGTATATACTTACGGATATACAGTATATACTTACGAATAATATGTGCAAAGGTATCGAAGCAATGGAGTCAGACATCTTGCAAGACGAGACAACTTGTTTTTCCCGCCTGGCCGTCTCTCGTGTCCCCCCCCCCTCCTCTGTAGCGACTGTTCCATTTGCATCCCCACTTCCACCACTTTACCACTGACAAAACCGCCAATTTACTTAGAATGGTACTATTGTCTAATGTAACAAGTGCCTAAGTATTAAGATACCTTTTATTTGCACTTACCCAGCCAAACATGTTTATTTTAAGAAAAATATAGGGAGATGCAACAACTCAGTACCTTTTACGACAATAAATATTTCAATTCAAATTCTATCTATCTATTGCCAGACACCATAATCCCGTAAGGGCTGGCCATTTGACTTTGAGTTATTTATTTTACGGGGAGGGGCACCAACCCTCCACCAACCCACTTGTTGACACGTAGGGAGCACGTATGGTTTGGTTATATGGTTACCACCCAGCGTTGTAAATGGTTTCTTGGCTTACAGGAAACCATTTGGCTTGTCACTCAATGTAATGCCACCTGTAAAGGAAAGAAAAGCAGTAAGAAGTGACAGGAAATATAGGAGAAATAGGAACAGAGGAGGGCAGACACAGAAAAAGAATGATAAAGGCTAAGGAAGAAGTAGGCAGCACTACATCAAGTGAGTGGATGATGGTCGCCACCACCTACCAATTCAAATTCAACTTACTCAAATTCATTGTCCGTTTGGGTGAAGCAAAGATACTACATACTGTACTCGTTTCATGTCTCTTTGTGCAGTAAAATGACACTGCAAAACAGGATTTATGAGAACTGGAATAAAAGGTACAACTGTTTATTGTAAATATGATACTTCAGGTATGAAACGGAAACCAACCAATCACGTCGCAGCAGTGCGCAGGTGCCACATTCACGAAAGTGGATCATCAGCTGGAAAAAAATCGAGTATAGTGTGTGTATGTCTGTGGCCAGCTGGGGTGATTCTGGTTTTGGTAGTGATGATGATTGGAAGGTTATCAGATCCAAGGGTTTTGACCACTCTCCAGGATGTTGTGGGGGTGAGGTTTGATGAGCAAAAGATGATGTCTGGGGATGATGGGAGGAAGAGGACTTGGTGTGAAATATGGGTATGTTGATGGAGATTATTCAGTATGAAGAGATGATCTGTTTGGGATTGTAGTACCAGCCCTCCGTCTGTGTCAGGGTTGCTGACATGCCCGGTCAGTGCCTTAGTGTTGAAATCACCACTCAGGATGATGTTGGGTATGTTAGTGATGTGGCGTATTTGTGGAGAGCAATTATGTGGTACTGTGGGGGACAATTGGGGGGGAATGTATGTGTTGGCAATTGTTATGTAATTTGTTACCAGTCCGTATTTTAATTGATTGTATTTCTGTTGTGGTGTCATGTGGGGGGAGAAGTGACTCTGCGTGTGCACTGGTATCTGAAAAGTTTATTGATTTGTGTACCAAGGTGATGAGTCCACTGCCAACGCCGTCGGCCCAGTCTTGTTGAATGGTTGTGAAATTATGAAATGTTGGTGTTTTTTGTGTTCTGTGTAGCTTTGTTTCCTGTAGGATGGCAATGTGTGTGTTTTGTTGTTTGATGAATTGTGTGAGTGTAATGTTGTATGGTAGTGAAACCAGGGCAGTAAAGGAAGAGGATATTTGCAGGCTTGAAAGTACAGAACTGACAATGATTAGGTGGATGTGACATTCGTCCCTGAGTGTGAGGCCTGGGGAAGCTTGGTTTACTACAGAGAAGTTGAGACGTAGGATGGGACTGGAGTGTATTGGTGCTGTGATGAGGAGAGGTAGATTGAAATGGTATGGGCATATGGAGAGGATGGGGTGTAGAAAGTGAGAAGTGTTAAAGTTGGGGGTAGGAGAGCGAGAGGTAGACCATAAAAGACCTAGGATGAGGTCACTAAGTGTGACCTCAAGGATAAAGGATTAAACAGGAAACAGCCAGAGATCAGGCAGCATGGACAGACGCCATTAGGTGACCAAGGCCGATGCATGCAAGCATGTTGGAGCCTTCAAAAATGAAATGATACTGTAACCCACACTTTTCATACAGATTAAGGTAAAAGGCCAACATCAAAATGAACACTAAATTTGGTCAAAAAGATATAAGCTATATCTTCATATCACTTATATGGTAAATATGAGGACAATGACACAGCGACTCAAGTGGCTTCCTCACACACCCAAATTCTAAAGGAAAATTATATTAATACTAAATACATCACAGGTGACTAACATTTGTTTCTTGACCAAATAATCTGAAGACACCATGCAAAATATATCCAACCTACTTTGTGATACTAAAGAAAGTCACCGGAACACCCACGACTGTGTTTACTGTTGATCTGCCGACTGGATGTGTCAGTGCATCAATCAAACTCAAATATACATAATTTAAAAAACATAAATAGTACTGGAAACCTACCAGGAGGGAAGATGAAACCGAATGAGGGGGGGGGACCCCTCAAAATTATAATCAACCTTACAGCATATCAACGAAAATATGCATTACGTAAAAATTGCACCAAAACAGTATCATGCCTCAAGAGCATTAGGTAATGATGGCAAATTCAGGAGTAATTACATGACCATGAGAAGGTGAAGGTAGACTGATCATACAGCAAATATTTATGTTCATCAGACAGGAGATATCCATACAGAAATCACATAAATTAGAAAAATAAAGCTCAGCAAATACAACAGAATATATGATATTTCATAAAATCTAAGTTATACACAGTAGGAAGCAAAATAATTTAACCCCCTATCCATGAACTTTTTAAAGCACATTTTAAAAATGCCCACTATATATGCTACATTGCAAACAAACAATCCTGTCCACAATTCATTCCAATAATCATTTGGAAATACCACATGACTCCCCATATATTAATTATTATATGCTGTAACTTAGCTATAAAAGAAAAACAAGATGACAATTATGCAATTTGAGCCATTTTCTTATACACCAATCTTCTTAAGGAAAAAAAATGTGCATTATGTGCACCAAAACAGAATCATGCAACAAGAATAAAAAAAAATAAAATAAATTTGGTTTTACGCCTGGTATCCCCGAAGGGCTAAGACGTTGCCCCTGGGTAGAGGACTTTTGGAATGGAGCGTGTAGCATTTTATGACCGGATGCCCTTCCTGATGTCTACCAATGACCTTTGGGTGGATTCGATCCTCTGACCCTTTGGTCAGAGTGGAGTGCTCTAACGCACTGAGCCACAGCTGCAACAAGAGCATTTGTTAATCATGGCAAGTTTGGTAATCATCACACAACCATGCGGTGGTGATGGCATGTGCGATCATAAAGAAAATCTTTATATATACAGTATATCACACAGAAAACATCCATTAAAATATGATGGCTATAGGTTAGCAAAATACTACACGGCAATTAAGTTAAACACATCATGTCTGTAAACACTAAGATAAACACAATAATGGAGCCCCCTGTTTATGAACATTTGGTTAATATTCGGATGTCCTGTACTTCGATCTGCCAATTTCAATGTATTTTTTCTTAAGTTATACTGGTCCAGTGATCAAGAAAAAAATAAAATATTCCCATGCAATTTATATTTTTTATATTTATAACGAACTGTATTTCTTGGAGAAATTTGTGGGGTGGTAGTCACGGAGTATGACCTTTACCCTACAGCTGCCGGAAAAAGAAAAAAAAGCTACGATGGTGCTACCACCTAACAGTCACCTTTGGAATTTCTTGAACTAAGCCAACCCCACCACTATCATCATGGTGGCATGATCTTGAAGACAACCAGTGAGGACCCTCCGACAGTGGCGTGAAATGGAGCGAGGTTTAGAGGAAGCAATGAGGACCCTCTAATGGCGCTGCCACCTAACAGTCACCTTTGAACATTCTCGACCCAAGATGACCCGACCACTCGATTCCCATGTTCATTTTGAATCTGATCATGGAGTGCAGTGGATGTAAAAGGACTTATTTCGATACAATCTGTGAATTACGGGGGAAGGACAAGTTAGTGAAAAAACTTTTTCAAGAGTACAGGATACTACCTATTAGCAGAGACTGCCCCAAATGCAAGCTGCCATGTGCTCTGGTTGAAAATGGTAAACTACTTAGGTGTTCTCACTGTATCACAGACCCAAAAAACAAGTGAGTGAAGTGCTGTGGTTACAGCAGCAGAGTTTTTAAAGGCTTGTAGGTCAACAGTGTCCATCTTTATCCTAGCCAAGCACTTCTGTCTATCTATCTATTGCCAGACGCCACAATCCCGTAAGGGGTGGCCATTTGACTTTGAGATATTTGTTTTACAGGGAGGGACACTAACCCTCCACCAACCCACTTGTTGACATGTAGAGAGCACGTATGGTTTGGTTATATGGTTACCACCCAGCATTGTAAATGGTTTCTTGGCTTACAGGAAACCATTTGGCTTGTCACTCAATGTAAAGCCACCTGTAAAGGAAAGAAAAGCAGTAAGAAGTGACAGGAAAGATGGGAGAAATAGGAAGAGAGGAGGGCAGGCACAGAAAAAGCATGATAAAGGCTAAGGAAAAAGTAGGCAGCACTACATCAAGTGAGTGGATGATGGTCGCCACCACCTACCACAATTTACTGGTATGTTAATGAGTACATACCGGTATGTTGAAAAGATTTGGAACCAAAGATTTTGTGAAGACAATATTGGCATCAACTCTGAAACAACAGTGGATTGGAAGACTTTCTAAGGGGACGTGTGTCTTCACTGGCCCTGGAATCAGAAGCCTATCGGTGGCCTGGGTAAAATTGTTGAAATTCATGAATCTATGTTCAGGATAAGAAAATACAACAGAGGTCGTAATTCTGAAGGAATATGGGTGTTCGGCGGAATTAAGGGTGATTCTAAACAAACATCTGTAGTGCCCATGAAAAGCTGTGACGCAGCTATGTTAATTTCGTTCTGCCAGAAATATATTCGTCAGGGCACAGTCATTCACACAGACTGTGGGAGGGCCTGTTCATCCTTGTTTGAGTCAGGCTATATCTACAAGACAATTAACTATCAGGAAACCTTCATGGACCCAGTGACGGGTTCATACAAACAACATTGAGCGATTGTGGAAGGACATCAAGGCCTGGGTGCTGCATTCAGGAAACCAGAAGTACCATTACGAACACTGCTTTGCTAGATACCGGTACTTGTTCTGCTGTGTGCACCAAAACAAACGGACATGCCTTCACCACTTCATGACAGGCGTGGCCTCATGTTTCCCGCCGACTGTGTAATAAGTGAGTACAGTAGAACCCCAAAATTTGTACACAATTTGTTCCTGGTGGCTGTACGAGTTGCGAATTGTTAAAAAACCGAATCAATTTTTTTCCATAAGAAACAATGTATTTTGCATTAATTCGTTCTAAAGTATAGATGAAACAGGAGATTTCGCCATACCATAATGAATGGGAAGATCGGAGACACAGGTTCCACTTTCAAACTTTGCAATGAGTTCCTTTTTCAGCTCAATTGTTGTTCTCACTGCTTTTCTTTTAGCTCCAGCTGACTAACTAATATTCTTAGAGCCCATAATTATGTACAATTTTCTAACGAAAATACGTAACTGATCACAAAGTTTAATGGAGTCTGTATGACTGATGCGTAGCTGGTGGAAGACAAAGCGGGACTGGTGACCACGTAGCACCTATGATGCTGCATCTCTTAGCGCGAATAGCAGGTCGTTGTACGAAAACTGGAGCGATTTTTGGCCGAAAAAGCTGTACAAAAACCAAGTCGTATGAGTAGAGAAGCATACGAATTCCGGGGTTCCACTGTACCACAATTTCCATTCTTTATTAGGTTAGAATAAGTTAATGCAATGGGGAGGGGGTCTGGGTGGGTAAAGCCTCCCCCCCCCTTGTTAAACTAGGCTATTGGTGCATATTTAGGTCAAGTTTGGTTGTTCTGCTGGTTTTTATTCGTATTTCGGGCAGCTTTTGTTTTAATACAAATCGTTCTGAAAACCCACTTCTGGGGCAATTCCTCTCAAAAAAGTCTCCAAAAATAAATGACCCAAAATAATGCCAAAAAAAAAACTTTGAAGTCATATTTTAATGTTAGAATATCAAACTTCTAATATAACAAACAAACGTGCATCCTCATTAAATGCCTGGGATATACTGCTACTCTGTAATAACAGTGAAATATTAATACAATAAAATACACGTCTAAGAATGAGGACTTACAACTCTCTGATTTCACAATACTGATATTCATAATTCAACCGTTATATGTGAAAATACCTGGCTGACGATGAGGGTGTGAAATCATCGTCATCCTCGTCGTCTGGAACACCAAAAAACATGCTAAACGTCAGACCGTGGCTCAGCTGACCACCTCTCAAACTTCTCCACCGTCTACTTACACTCTTGAACTCGGGACTGCTCTAATTTTAGGCTTAGTTGATCTTATTTGGGATATACTCAAACCAGTTCTAAGAAAAAGAATAATTAATTCATTACTTCCAATTATTTTCACATGAAAACCAGGATATCATTAGCGTACAATATATGTTTAAAATTGTATCCCCCTGATAAGACATGGCAAATGCTCTAGGTATTTGTTGACACCCACCACAGACTGATAACTCACATGACTGGCCACCTACCTATCAGCGCTTTAGACGCCCAGTTTTCAACACTTTGAAGGTAGTATTGTTTTTGTTTATTTGTGGAAGGTATATGCCGTGCGAAACGGATTGCTACTTAACGGTTGCCTAGTACTTCTCACGCAGTCACGCTTTTCAAGAACATGAAAGTAGTGAGCATCGCTCTTGTTGACGGGTGCGACGAACAAATCGACGGTCATTTACCGAATCGGTACTTATAATTAGAAGACATTATAATTTTTTTTATCACCATATAGGTTATAGACACCTAATTATCTGAAATCCGGTAAAAAAAAAAAATTGTGTTTAACTGTTAGTAAGAAATCAGGATTAAGAGCAAAAACTTGCTAAGGTGAGCGGAAGTATTTTGCCTTTGGCTTAACAACTCGGCTTGACAGACTCCTTCCTTATATAAATTTTGATTCAATATGCAGATACATTTATTTGCACCAAAAAAAATCAATATTTATGCAAAACAGGAGTTTCAGAGAGTGTATGCAATCTAATGGGGAAATACCCGCTAACTTTAGCGCGTCATCGTTCTGAATACTTTTTTTATTAATAGTTTTTTTTTTACGTGTCCGACTCTGGGCAAAGGCTTCAGCATTAATATTTTTTTTTTTACGTGTCCGACTCTGGGCAAAGGCTTCAGGGCCTATTCCCAAGTCCTAGTAGTCCTCCTTGGGGCCCAGTAGTCCTCCTACATCTTCACATGTCACCACTTCGGCGCTAACACCCACCATCCATATTGAATACATGCTAGGGCTGTCCAACGACTGGTGTACTAGTATTAGTGGGGGTACTTTTATGACATGTCGGCGGGTCATCTGGTAGATCAAAAAAGTCTGCTTTTTAAGAAATTCAAATCCTTAAACTGTCCCCTACCCCAGCTGGGATTCGAACCTGGGTCCATTAGGACTACAGGCCACCTCTCTACCGATTCTGCCTCTCTGCCAATTCTACGATGAAAAAAAAACTAAAATGCACACCGACAACGACACCTACAAGCAATAAAAAGGGGAGAAAATGCTCACCTTGCAGGTAACGGGGCCTTCCGGGCCACAACGGCTTACCCCATTCTCTCCCGTAAGCCCCTCCTCCCCGCAACCGGACCAGACCCGAGGTAGCAGTCTGAGTGCATTACTCTCCACCCGGGCCAGCACTTGTTTACTTACTGCCACCCTCTGACGGGCTCTCCACCCCGAGCCCGTGCTACACCATTGTGGCGAATCTTTAAAAAAAAAAAAAAAAAAAAAAAGCACTGCACTGGTATATATTTGTCCGGGGGATGGGCTCTGCCCCCCCCCCCACGCCAGCGTCCTCTGTCGCCAGCAGCACAGCAATTACCACTGGAATTACTGGCGAGGAAACGACCAATTTCTTCCTTGACTGCTAATCTCCTTCAGGAGCAGAAACACGGTCATGCCTGCCGGGTAGACCTCTGTGAGGACAGCTGCTGGATCCCCCCTACCAGCCCTGGATTCATAGCAGTGCTGTGGTAGCACACACCGGGCATACCACTGCGGTGTCATCCGCCGGGTACACCGCGGCTGTGCCAGCCCCCCAATCTCTCTCCTGCCGTCCTCGGGGTAAGGGACGCCTGGCCAGAGGGAACATCTGCCGGAACTTCCCCTTCCTCCCTTCCGTCAGGGTGCCTTGGTAATGCCCGCCAGGCTTACCAGGCTCAAGGAGCATCCTTGGGATCTCCTGTCCCGGCGTGGAGTTACGGCAGCGTCCGCCGGGCCTGCCAAGTTGAGGGCGTGAGCTCCGGCTCCCCCTCCACGAAACCGGAACCTCCCGAAGGGGAGCGAGTCTCTGGCTCAGCCCAACCCTCCTGTGGCCGAGTGGGACACGTCTCTCTCTCCCCTACAGGTCTAGCGTGTGACAGGCGAGACGCAGGGGTTCGGTTGGTCCAGCTGCCCCTCTCCCGACGGTCGGTGCTGATGGACTCTTTAGGGCACCCAGGCCGCAGGCGACTCCTGACGGCCTCTCCCTCCTGAGGCCACAGCCTTCCACCCATGAAGGGCACCCCCTTCTCCTTGGGCTTACCTGAGGTGCCTGATGTCCCCCGCACCCCGACCACAGCCCGGGCAGTAGGCTGGGCCACCCGCCTCCTGGCCCTCTTCGGTCCTAGTCCCGAGGGCCCCAGTACTCCGGAGGCTGCCTCCTGACACAAGGCGACGCCCCCACCTCCTGCCGGCCTCCCTCCTACCCCAGGCCGACATCTGAGCCTCCAGAGAGTGTGAGGACGCTCTGTCACACTCACTCTGCGGCGGTCACTCCCTGTCCTGTGTGGGACTCCTCGACTTCCCCCCCCCCCGTGCCCCCCGGAATGTACCCTCTCCCTCAGTGAACAATCCCCTCCTCATTCCTTCCCAGTGCTCTCGCGTCCTCCCCAGTGCCCTGGAGTTCTCCCCAATGTCCTTGTGTGTTACCTAGTATGAGTGAACCCAACAGTGATATCCCCAGTGGCTTTCCATAGACCCAAAAACCTACCCCAGGTTCAGTGTATGCCCCAGTGATACGAGGGAGAAATCTCTGAAAGACAGGTGTGGGACAAGAACTTATTGTGTAGTCCTAAGACAGACACGTAGTGTGCCACAGACTCATCATTCCCAGTGTGCCACTCTGCTATTATATTTTGTAACTTAAGTTGTGATTAAAACTCTACAAGCGCCACGTATAGTATTCCATGTTGTATTGTTTGTCTAAATCTGGTCAATATATGTGCTGTACTGGTTTGCCTGTGTTTTTGCCCTGTTCCTTTGGAAAATGGTCCAACCCGGTCAGGTAGTAAAGGACCCCAAAGCTTGTGCCTGTGACTTGTGGTGTGAGGAGTCGCACCCTAAGACACAGCGGGTAACCTGAGGTTGAGCCTGTGTACTTACGGGGCGAGAGGTCGCGCCATAAAAACAGCGCATAACAATGAGCACTGCTGTCCTATGAGTTTTAGCTTTTTTTACTATCTGTTCACCATACCTCTGACACTTTTATCTTTACCTTGTCCAGCTTTTCTTATTCTGAGGAACTGTTGACCTCCCTCTCTGCACTGACATCACCCATACCCCCTCATACCCTCCTCTCCACCCATCCCAACCTCTCCCTCCTGCCCGGTCGCCTCTCTTGGCTGAACTCTATAGTCTGGAGTGGCTTTCTCCTGGGTAGCACCACGTAGTTTGTATAACAGCCGCCAGGGGCCCAGGGCGGCGCTGATGTTGCTTATCTACACCACTGACGTCCACGTCTTTTGAAATCAGCCGGTGATTTCGGAAAATACTGTATAGTGCCATGGCCCACTGCTTTGCTTATGTAAGCAACAGCAAAAGGGAAACAGCAAGAACAGTGGATCCAATGGGGTGCTTTCAAAGCTAATATTCCGGTAGATGGCTCAGCGCATTGGACAGACCCATTCCCCGCACTGTTTAAAAAGCTTATTTCTCTAAGTTAAATATCTACACTGCTGTATGAAACTGTGAATCATAGTAATGTCATATACCTTAATGTAAATAATACCAATAGAACACGTATATATAATGTAGCGTGAATTGTTTATATTTATCATTGAAATACAGGAGTTAGGGGTTGAGGCCGCAGACGACGCGATGGCCAATGCAGACGACACCAACCCCCTCAGTACCACCGGGGGCCCGCCACTGACACTGAGCGCCTGGGAACAGGAACAGTGCACCTGTATCCCTCCCCGGCGCCCCTCTTACTCCCAGGTGATGCCCCGGAAAGGTAGCAGTCGCCGGTGCCTAGTTTCCGGCTGAAATTCCACTCACCAGGTAAGGGGTGGAGTTTACAACTCCACGCAACGCTGCGGTATTGGCCATTGTCATACCGGGTACGGGGCAGAACCGGCCACAGTCCATTCCCCAGTTGCATCCCCGCAACAGGGCCGCGGCACGGACGCGTGTCGGTCGGGCCAGAGCCGTAGATAGAGTGAGTTTGGCCACTCACTGCTCAGGCGCCATCTTGCCTTCCTCCTCCCGCTCCCTCTCTCCTCGTTACCCCGCGCTGTCGCCTGCCCGCTTAAGCTTTTCATCAAGCCAAAATGTATGAATTGAAAACACTCATAATTGATTATGATTTTTAATAAGATTGTTCATTACACTATATTGGTATTAAGAATTAAAATTAGAAGTATGGATGCAAGAATAACTGTATTTACCTATAGTTCCTAACTGCATCTCTCATCATCTTGCTTTAGCTTCCTAATGCACTTCTCCTTTGCTGCTTGAACCTGTGTCTTACGAATGTTTTCCTGTTTTGTTTGCATAAATGTGCAACCGTAAAGTGAAGAAGTGTTTAGTAGTTTCCTCTTAATAGTATGAGAAGAAGGAAATACAACACTTTTTGTCTGAGCTTCTGTCATAGACACTAAGCAGCCTACCAAATTGCTCTTGTTTACGAAAATCTTTGCACTTTCTTTAAAGATAGTCTCTGCATTCTCAAATACACTCAAGCAGTCATCAGTGCAATAAACTAGGCTGTTTTCTTTATACTCTTTAAGTTGGGTGAGTTTTTTCAAAGTATCTCTGTAGTGTCTGATTATCCTCGATTGCCTGCAGGCAGGATGAGCAGTGAGTGTTAGGCCTACTCTTTTTCACTTTTCTGATGCAGTAACCTGTTATGTAGTGTAGGCTGCTCATCTCAGTTTGGTCAAGTACAGTGTCTCTTGACATCTCTTCTAAACCCAGTTCGTCTGTTTCACTGTCATCATCACTGTCTGCTTCAACATTTGGCTTATCAAGAAAGTCAGCAAGATAATCCCTGTTGTCTGCCAAGTAACTGCTTGTATTTGCATTTGAACATTTGAGGAAGTGAGCGACTGAGATAACTTTTAAAGCTTGTCGAAACTCTAAGGCAGTTGGTACTGGATTTTTCAGTCTGATAGAGCTAAACAAGTTTTCCAAGCAGTCCTGGGTGAACCTTGATGTGAGCAAGTATTTATGACCTTTGGCTACATAGTTACTTTGCAGATCAAGAATTGTAGTTGCGGATAATATCACACCAGTTTGAACTGGTTTCCACTGTGCCTTAACTCCAACAGTTATTTCACTGAACACCCATATTACCTTCTGAAGATGAGATATAGCTTGCTCATAACAAGATTCATTGATCTTACTTATGCCATACTTTGATGTCTACTTGACAGTATATCAAACCACTTGTTTATCAGACCAGTGAACCAAGCTGTTGTAAGTAAGTCCTTGCTGTATTCCTTTCATTCACCAAATAACATAGCCCTGAATATACTGAATGACTAAAGAAATTCAAAGCACCAGACACTTTCATTTTCTCAAAATGAGATGGATTAACATGAGCCACAGTAAGTTTGGGGGCAAGCTTCAGATCTTTGTCTTCCTGAAAGATAACAGTTTCTTGACATTCTCAGCTGACACTTCATTTGATGACAGTTCAAATTTTTCTACAATTGCGTCACTCAAATAAATGATATTGCCTTTCACAAGGGATGCTCATAAGTTCTTCACCATATGTGGCACATCATGCATAAAGTAAAGGAAATCATCTTTGCTACATGGATGAGGAATCTTGTTTACTACTTAAGCCTACAGTGCCGTGAACAAATAATACCAAAGCTATTCAGAAGGGCCCGGTTTGCACTCCCCATGTCTGAGGTAATGGCACTAACATGTAATCCAATGCCCTTCGCTCGTGTTAATATTTCCAAAACTACAGGTTTTAGAGTTTCCCCCTTGACACTATTTCCTGTAAAGTAGTAAGCCACTATTTGTTTACATCTTGTAGTTATTCCTCCTAACATGAAGATGAGTGCATGAGTTGCTATACCACTGTGATTAGAATGTGTCACGTCACCCCTCAAACAGCTTGATGATCGGTCATACTAAGAGACCCGCTTGAATACATATTTCATCTAACATCATGTAACACTCCCTTTCTTCTGGATTCGTAGCAGCAACCTTTATCTGTGAAAAGGAAAACACCTCTTCCAAAATGCCAGGTTCCATACTTAAAAACTCATGTCTTCTCCTCAGTGACAGAAGAGATGGCAAGGGCTGCTTTTGTTGCAGAAGTAGATTATACCCTGTTCACCCACAAGCAAACCTCAGCTGAAGACCCTTCTTAATTGTCTCATTTGACCATTTCATCCCTCGAAAACTACATCCGTGCCTTCCACAACTGAGACAAGTAAGCTCATCCTTGTTAAAAACCTTTATCAAGGTACCTTCTAGAGCTGCTTTCTGCTTTAAGGCTTTATGTTTTTCCTTTCGCTCATGTGCAACATTTTCTCTGAGAAGTTTTATCGTCCTCATTACTGCTGCCTCCCGTAACTCTTCCATAGGGTTTACAGCAGCAACTGTTTCCTCTATTGTGTGTAGCTTCTCTTTCCTGCTGTGCAATGGAGTAGTAATTTTATCATCATCATCGTCAGAATTTCCACCAACAGCTTCGGGAGTGATATTCTGGCAATCATTTTCTGCTGAAATGTCATAAGGCAAATTGTTGGTGTTGTTGTGTATACAGATATTCCTTTTTATACCTGCTGCTAGTGCTACCACTAACAGTTACCTTAATATTTTTTAAATCTTAATACTTTCTGTGACTGCATACTCTTATTTCTCCTGCGAGTACTAACAGTAATTTGTGTGTGACTGTGGGTGAGCTAAGAGCCGTCTGATGCGGGAAGCGCAGGTGGGAGGGAGGCAATATGGCGCCTTGACGTCACGTGACCTGAACTGCCCAATCACGCATGACCTGCTGTGACTAAGCATGGCCAAACTCTCTCTATCTACGGCTCTGGGTCGGGCAAGACAGGCCACAAGTCGTCTGACTCCTGTAGTTGTTGCCCCCAGAGTGGCGCCGCAGTACCGGCCACAAGCCGTAATGGGTACGAGGCAGGATTGGCCACAGTCCATCCCTCTGCTACTAGTCCTCTTAGCTCCACGGTACAGGCCATTAGCCGCACCAGAGCTACAACCCCCTATGCCACTACGACGTCGGCCACTAGTCACGTCAGGCCAGAGAAAGGGCAGGCCACTAGCCGCACTGAAGCTGTTGTCCCCTGTGCCACTACGACGTAGGCCATTAGTCACGTCAGGCCGGAGGTAGAGCAGGCCACAGTCCGCTTCTCTCCCACAGGAGATCCTGCTGCCAGAGAGGACCCCTCTCCTGAGCCGTGGCAAGGCCTCACCCGAGGCGGTTCCCTGCAACCCTACCAGTGTGAACAGCAACCGAAGCGGAGTTCCAGCAGACCCCGCAGCCGACATCAGGCCCTATCTATTACTCCCCCGGCCCAAAGTCACCGTGTGACGATCCTGACGGCGACACTGCCCTCCAGCTGTTGCCGCAGTCCAGCCACCCCGGGTTCCAGTACCCTGGGTCCTCAGTCACCCCGGGAGTTGCCCCGAACACCAGGGCGCAACTTACCTGTGGGTGAGACCTCTCTGAGTCTCTCCCAGACTCAACGTCAGGCCCATCTCCTGGCTCTCTTCGGGCCGAGCCCCTAGTCCCACGACTACGCCTACGCGTGGGGCCCAGTCCAGGGGTGCGTCACTCTGCCCTTCCTTCGGACAGAGGAATCGACCTATGGCCCACCAGTGGTAGTGAAGCAAGTGGACTTTACCTATGTGTGTGCTTTCTAGACCCAGATATATTTGTGTGCATTAGTTTATACCATGCGAGTGATTCCCTATAGTATATTCTAGTGTTAAGTGACCAGGAGCCCAGAGTGTAAGATTGGACGAGCCTAATAGTAACTTTGGCCTAATTTATATCCCGAGTGGAGTCCCGCGCATCCCCCAGTGAATGAAACGCCACAGTGACCAACAGAACAATAATATTATGCCGATTGTGCCATTCCCGTGTTTATTGAAACTCTCCCTCCCCAGGTCACAGGCACGCAAGTGAAACACCTCAGTGGCTAACAGAAGGAATAGATATTATTCCCATCGTGCCTTCCCCTTGTGTATTAAACCTCCACCCACCCCAGTGTCCAGGCATATTAGTTAGGGTATGTCTGGGTGTCTCCAAATGTCCCGCTAGAATACCGTAGTCCCCCTCCTTCAGTGATCACTGCGCGGCTGACTCTACCTGAGAAAGACTTCCACCCGGCAAGTGTCTATGACACAGGTGTTAACGTAATTTATATACCAGTGCCATCCAGTCCTATACGAGATTGGAAAATTGTAGTAAATTCATTCCTGTGTCCTGAATCATGAGTGTATTTTATGTGTCATAAGTGCTGGGTAAATATTACCATACTTTCTACCTGCCGGTATAGTGACGGATTTCCAATCAAGTAAGACCTTGTGTTGAGTTGTTAACCCATCCCCAGCAAACCCAGCATGTAATGTATTTGTTGATGTATTATAGTCTCTGAGAAGATATTTGTAATACATGTGTATAACATTCACTGCCTTGTTTTTGTGTCCAGTCCTATTCCTTAGAGATACCGACCCGGTCTAGAATAGGGACCTGCTGTAGCCTGCATATTTGAGGACGAGAAACCGACCCGCAAATATGTAGCATAACATTGGTGGCTAGCGGTGGTTCTTGACCCGGATGGTAAATGAGGACTGGAAAAAATTTTGAAAATGGCAGCCAAAACACATGTACTCCTACCAAAATTCGACTCAGAACAATGCGACATCATTACATACTTAGGATTGGTCAAGCGATTACTTAATATTGGGCTTGAGAATGATAATCAGAAAATAGCTGTCACTCTACCTTACCTGGGAAAGGCGGTATCTAGTATAGCACCAAAAATAGTCCCAGATCTCACGTGGGCCATTACCCCTTCATTAGGGAACGTTGTCATGATGTCACAACTCGATACCCTAAAATATGACGGTGATTTGGACAACACGTTGACCTTAGCTCGGCGATTCGTCACCGCCACATACCCAGATGCCGAAATGAATACCCGGGACGAGCATATTTTCAAAACCCTCCTCAGAGTCCTTCCAGGCATAGTGAAAGAACATTTCACTATCCACGACCTGGTAGGAAATTTGGACCGCGATGTCCAGCTCATTCGCCGCCTTCTCGCAGCACGCCCCGACACGCAACACATCGGGGTTGTGAGCCGGTTCCCCACAAAACCCTCCCTCCTGCCGCCCCTACCCCATCCAGCCCCAACACGAAGCGTCTCCCCCCCCTCCCCGGCCCTCCCAAGAGCCCACCCCACCAGGAAACGGCTGCCACAGAAAGATAACGCAAATCTCATCACCATCAATCCGTGGGAATTTACAGCCTGTAACAGCCGCTGACCACTTCATGACATACGTGAACAGCTGAAGGCGGCGCGCAGAATAAGAGCCGAGGCGCCGCTAAATGCTGGCAGTAGTTAAGGGCCCTGCGAACCCCGAACCCCCCCTCGTTGAGGAACCTGACACCGGCTGCGAGCCAGGGAAGACTGACACCGACGCGGCCCTCGAGCTGACATTGGATTTTTAGGACCGCCCCCACACCTCCCCACGGTGGTGGGGGCCACCTCTACAAAGTACCGACCCCCGGTCTATGACAAAATGAAACTACAGGGGGTCAAGGCAAGACTTCTGGTAGATACGGGAGCCGCCAGGTCCTGCCTGTACACACATTTTTACTCCCCCCATAAGAAGGTTTTTGGCCCCCTTTTCCCCACTTCAGCCCACCTTATAGACGCAGGGGAAGGCCCCTTGCCTATTCGTGGGGAAACTTGGGCCCTAAGAACCAAGACTCACCAACCAGCCTCCACATACCATCCCTTCATCGTTTTTTACTCTTAATGCCGTACCTATGATGGCTATTTAGGACTGGACTTTCTCCAAAAGCTCCACACTCACATAGACTGCCACGGGAGGTGACTTCACTTCCAACAGCCTCCCCAACAGCCCCCAGCCATCTATACGTGCGCACAACAAGACGACACTTCCCCCCCCCTTCATTGACCCTCCTTCCCCTCCCCCTTCTGCCCCAGCTCCCCCTGGCCCCACTTTCCCCGCGACCGTCGTGTCCTCCCTCACCATGAAGCTCGGCTATGGATCAATAAGCCCACAGGGACGCATTCCCTATTTTCCCCAAGTGTCCCCACCAGGCCCCTCTCTGCCTGCCTGATGTCGCCAACCTTCCTTCCGCCCCACCTCAATGCCATCAAAGTGGCGAACCTGGTGGCTACACCCCTCACTCTGCCAAGAGGACTCCTGATCAGCGACCTAGAGGCAGCTGAGCCTTGCGACGCCCCACCCCTAAATCCAAACCCCTCTCCCCTTCCTCCTTTGCCCGACCACCTGTCCCCCCATCAAGCCGAGACGCTGCATCATCTACTACTTGAATATCAAGACCTTTTTTCGACCGGGCCCGCCGACTTGGGACATACAACATACTTGGCCCATGAAATTCATACCACCGGGCCCCCTCTTCGGCAACCCTCCCGCCGGAAGAACCCACACCAACGGGCTGAAGAGGACAGGCAAGTCCGCGAAATGCTGGACGCCGGCATCATCACACCCTCTACCAGCCCCTGGTCCTCCCCCATTGTCCTGGTTTGGAAAAAAGACGGCACTCAGCGATTCTGCATCGATTACCACCGCCTGAACGATGTAACCACCAAAGATGCCACTCCTCTCCCCCGCATAGACGACTCCCTACACGGCTCCACCTGGTTCTCCACGGTGGACCTCCAGTCAGGATACTGGCAGGTCCCTGTCCACCCCCGATATCAAGGGAAAACGGCCTTTTCCACTAGTAATGGGAAACATTACCAGTTTAATGTTCTTCCCTTTGGGCTATGCAATGCCCCAGCCACCTTCTCCCGCCTCATGGAGTCCGTCCTCAGTGGCCTAACCTGGGAAGTCTGCCTTGCGTACTTCAACGATGTTATTGTTTTCAGCAAAACGTGGGCTGATCACCTGCGCCGCCTCCGACAGGTGTTCCAACGAATATGCTAGCCCACTAAGTGTGTCCTAGCCGCCCGCTCTGTCGCCTTCCTAGGACACATTGTCTCTGGAAAAGGCATCTCCTTGGACCCCGACAAGCTGAGAGCCATCGCCGACCAGCCCCTTCCACAGGACGTCCACCAAGTCTGCATCTTCTTGGGGCTCGCGTCGTATTACTGGCGATTCATCAAAGGGTTTGCCGACCTTGTGAAACCACTCCATGACCTCACTAAGAAAGGTGAACCATTCGTCTGGAGAGACGACCAAATAGCAGCGTTTGACACCTTAAAAGAGAAACTTGTTTCTGCCCCCATCGTTGCTTTCCTGAACTACGACCTCCCCTTCAGATTATACAATGACGTCTCGCTGGTAGCCATAGGCGCCGTCCTGGCGCAGGTCCAGGAAGGGCGCAAGCACATCATCACTTGCACCAGCCGCACCCTAAACCCGGCCGAACAAAATTACGCCACTACCAAGCGCGAATGTTTGGGTATCGTATGGGCCCTCGACTACTTCAGGGCCTACCTATCTGGCACCAGGGTCACCGTCATCACAGACCACCAATCCCTTCAGTGGCTCCAGCAATCAGCCACTCAGAACGCCCAGCTCCTCCATTGGCGTGAAGCGCTCGAGGAGTTTGACTACGAGATTGCCTACCAGCCCGGGAAGTTGCATACCAACGCCGACGCCCTCTCCCGTTTACCAGTACGATCGCTACTCCCTCAGTCCGAGCTGATCCAGCACTGGCAGAATCAAGACTGGCCCCCCTGGATTCCCCAGCATCTATTTTCAAAACTCCACCTGCAAGGGGACCAACTCTTCACGCCATCAGGCCACATTGTCCTTGATCCGGACTCCGCCATAGGCGTCCTCACCCACCTCCACTCAGACAGTGGGATCCAACTGGGTATGAAAAGATTAACCCAGGTCTTCAATGACCTCTACTGGACCCCCAACCCCACTACTCTCGCCCAGCATGTCACTCAGGCATGTCGAGCATGCTGCCTAGGAAAAGACATCACCCATTCGGCAGGTCCTGCCAGCAAGATCTCCGCCCACAAACCTTGGCAGCTTTTGTCTGTCGATGTTGTCGGATCCCTGCCACCTAGATCCGGCTACAAATACATCATTACATTCGTCGACGTTTACTCCAAGTTCCTGATCGCTTGTCCAGCTAAGAAGCACACCGCCATCGCCATAGCCGACGCCCTCATGCACCACGTCTTCCCCTACTTTGGGGTTCCCCAGGCCATTCACTCTGATAACGCCCCAGAGTTCATGGGGCAAATTTGGAAAGGGCTATCCACCCTATTCAGATTCTCCATTTCCCACTGGCCCCAAGGAAATGGGGAATGCGAAAGGAGCCATCGGACCCTGCTGAACCAAATCAGGACCCACATTCAAGATACTCAAGATCAAGAGTGGCCTGTGCATGTCAAAATCGTCCAGTGGGGAATTAACACCTGCCCCCGTGACGACAGCATCACCTCCCACGAGCGAGTTTTTGGAGAGACACCCCTCCTCCTCCCTCTTCGAAAGCACCTTCAACTCCCTGCTCACTCCCCACCCACCAACCCCCTACATCACCTGAAGTGCCGGTTGCAACACCTGCATGCGCACCAAGACTCCCAAACCAATTCCTCCCCTGCTAACCCTTACAAACCTGGAGATGAGGTTTTTGTTTTACACCTCCCCACCCCCAATAAAATTGCCCCTCGTTTCATGGGACCTTATACCATCACTAAAGTCCCCAACCCCTTCCAAGTCGTCGTCGACTGCAACAGAGCCTCCCGCACTTACAGGAATCACCACGTTCGCCCCACCTGGGACTCCTCAACACCCACCGCTCCCTCCTTGACCACCCGAGCCAACTCAACACCTCCAACTCCCCACAAGGAGCCTTTTCTCTATTATTCATCTCCATCCCCATCCCCACCAGTCTCCACCACCCCCTCGCTGCCCAAAACTCCTGCACCACGCCCACGCACTACACTCACCCCACCAACACGTTCCCCCGTGACCGCCACACCGCCCACACCACGTGGTCAACCCACACCCGTAGGAAATTCCACACCAACCACTCCGTGCTCCGGGCTCAGCCTAACCCCCCCCCCACCAACCATGACAACCAACCACACCACACCACCTCACTCTCCGCCTGTCCCCGCTCCACCATCCCAATCCCCGTCGCCGCCCACTCCACGGCTAACCACCACTACCCGTTCCGCTCGTATCTCACGCCCACCAGCCCGCTACACCTCAACCCCTATGCCCACCCCTTCTCCCACTAGCAGCCAGCCGCCCACCCCACCCCCCAACACCACCCCAATAACCCTTCCTACTCATCTCGCATGAAAAAACCCGCCCTGCCGCACTCCCAGGGGAACACCACCCCCACACTCCACCAGCAATATAAACCACGCCGGACAACCTTTAGCCAGCATTCACCTCCAAACCACCACCACCACCACCATGCACATCACGAGAATCATTTAGATCCCTACCTTTGGGCAACATCAACGCATTCGAAGCACACACCATCTGCTATGACTCCTCCAGCAAACAAACCACCCTTCCACTCTTCGTGTCGCCTACGCCCACCACCTGCAGGCCAATATACCAACCGACCACTGGACTACCTTCCTAAATCACCTCAAACCCATCCATAAAACGGCCAACACCATTCTAAACCACCTCCAATCACGGGGTCGTGACTTTGTTACAGGGGAGGGTGGTAAAATACAGGAGTTAGGGGTTGAGGCCGCAGACGACGCGATGGTCAATGCAGATGACACCAACACCGCCAGTACCACCGGGGGTCCGCCACTGACACTGAGCAGCTGGGAACAGGAACGGCGCACCTGTATCCCTCCCCGGCGCCCCTCTTACTCCCAGGTGATGCCCCGGAAAGGTAGCAGTCACTGGCACCTGGTCTCCGGCTGAAATTCCATTCGCCAGGTAAGAGGTGGAGTTTACAACTCCACACAATGCCGCGGTATTGGCCATTGTCATACCAGGTACAGGGCAGAACCGGGCACAGTCCATTCCCCAGTTGCATCCACGCTACAGGGCCACGGCACAGACGCGTGTTGGTCGGGCAAGACAGGCCACAAGTCGTCCAACTCCTGTACTCGTTCCCCCCAGAGTAGCGCCGCAGTACCGGCCACAAGCCGTACTGGATAAGAGGCAGGATCAGCCACAGTCCGTCCCTCTACTACTAGTCCTCTTACCTCCACGGTACGGGCCATTAGCCGCACCAGAGCTACAACCCCCTGTGCAACTACGACGTCGGCCACTAGTCACGTCAGGCCAGAGATAGAGCTTGCCACTAGCCGCCCTGGAGCTGCAGTCCCCTGCGCCACCATGACGTCAGCCACTAGGCACATCAGGCCGGAGGCAGAGCAGGCCACTAGCCACACTGAAGCTGTTGTCCCCTGTGCCACCACGACGTCGGCCATCAGTCACGTCAAGCCAGAGGTAGAGCAGGCCACTAGCTGCACTGAAGCTGTTGTCCCCTGTGCCACTACGACGTTGGCCATTAGTCACATCAGGCCGGAGATAGAGCAGGCCACAGTTCGCTTCTCTCCCACAGGAGATCCTGCAGCCAGAGAGGACCCCTCCCCTGAGCCGTGGCAAGGCCTTACCCGAGGCCTCGGTTCCCTGCAACTCTACCAGTGTGAACAGCGGCCGAAGTGGAGCCCCAGCAGACCCCGCAGCCAACGTCAGGCCCTGTCCACTACTCCCCCGGCCCGAGGTCCCCTTGTGACGACTCTGACAGTGAAGCCGCCCTCCAGCCGCTGCCGCAGTCTAGCCACCCCGGGTTCCAGTACCCTGGGTCCTCAGTCACCCCGGGAATTGCCCCGAACACCAGGGCACGACTTACCTATGAGCGAGACCTCTCTGAGTCTCTCCCAGACTCAATGTCAGGCCCATCTCCTGGCTCTCTTTGGGCTGAGCCCCTAGTCCCACGACTACGTGTGGGGCCCTGTCTAGGGGCGCGTCACTCTGTCCTTCCTCCAGACAGAGGAATCGAGCTGCGGCCCACCAGTGGTAGTGAAGCGAGTGGATTTTACCTATGTCTGTGCTTTCTAGACCCAGATATATGTGTGTATGCATTAGTTTATACCATGCGAGTGATTCCCTATAGTATATTCTAGTGATAAGTGACCAGGAGCCCAGAGTGTAAGATTGGACGAGCCTAATAGTAACTTTGGCCTAATTTATATCCCAAGTGGAGTCCCGCGCATCCCCTAGCGAACGAAACGCCACAGTGACCAACAGAACAATAATATTATGCCGATTGTGCCATTCCCTTGTTATTGGAACTCTCCCTCCTCAGTGCACAGGCGCGCAAGTGAAACACCTCAGTGGGTAACAGAAGGAATAATTATTATTCCCATCGTGCCTTCCCCTTGTGTATTAAACCTCCACCCACCCCAGTGTCCGTGCACATTCGTTAGGGTATGTCTGGGCATCTCCAAATGTCCCGCTAGAATACTGCAGTCCCCCCCCCTCCTTCAGTGATCTCTGCACGGCTGACTCTACCTGAGATAGACTTCCGGCAAGGAAGTGTCTATGACACAGGTGTTAACATAATTTATATACCAGTGCCGTCCAACCCTATATGAGATTGGAAAATTGTAGTAAATTCATTCCTGTGTCCTGAATCATGAGTGTATTTTATGTGTCATAAGTGCTGGGTAAATATTACCATACTTTCTCCCTGCAGGTATAGTGACAGATTTCCAGTCAAGTAAGACCTTGTGTTGAATTGTTAACCCATCCTCGGCAAACCCAGCATCTAATGTATTTGTTGATGTATTATTGTCTCTGGGAAGATATTTGTAATACATGTGTGTAACATTCACTGTCTTGTTTTTGTGTCCAGTCCTATTCCTTAGAGATACTGACCTGGTCTAGAATAGGGACCTGCTGTTGCCTGCGCATTTGAGGGCGAGAAACCGACCCACAAATACGTAGCATAACAATCATAAACGAAAATTAAAATATAATTGATGACATATGATGGCAACCCACCATTTTAGTGGTCCTATATTATTTAAGTTCTGCTACAATAAGTGCAAGCTAGGTTCTTAATACATAGTTTGTTCAGACTGTAAAGTACGCCTATTGGGTTTTTTGACTCAGTCTCTATGTGCTCAGAAATTTAATGTTGAGTAAAAACTGGGACTCAACATTTTGCTCACTCTCTTCACGCATGTGCGCCACGAGAGACTCAAAAACATTTTGCTCACTCTCTTCACGCATGCGCGCCACGAGAGAGTCCCAAGTTTAAGTTTTTTTTACAAGGGATTTGTTTTCAAAACAAATGCACAAGGACCATTATCTCTGAAATGCAGAGAATTGCTACACAGCGAAATAACGAACCTCCCCTGGGCCAGACACCGATCCCAGGAGGAGATACCCAGGGAGCGGAAGTGAGTGGCGTGCGCTCCGCTCAAGACGGGCACACCTGTACCTCCCGCGCGCCCCTCTCACGCTCAGGTGAACCACTGTGCATGTAGCAGTAACAGTACATTACACCTCCTCCGTACTAGCCATCATCAGGTTCAGGGTGGGGCTACTCTTATAGCCTCAGACAGCGTTCCGGAGTCGGCCACTAGCTGCCCACCAGCTGCTTCCCTCTCTCAGCCATACCGGGTGACGGCCACCTAGCCGCATACGGGGAGAAGACGGCCACATCACCACCCTCGCTATAACTCCATAAAAGGAGGAAGAGTGACGGCCACCTTGCCGCACGTTCTCACACCGGGTGACGGCCACCTTGCCGCATACGGGGAGAAGATGGCCACATCACCACCCTCGCTATAACTCCATAAAAGGAGGAAGAGTGACGGCCACCTTGCCGCATGTTCTCACACCGGGTGACAGCCACCTAGCCGCACACGGAGAGGAGATGACCAACTGCCGCCCTCGCTATAATTCCATAAAAGAGGGTAGAGTGACAGCCATCTTCCCGCACGTGCTCACACCAGGTGACGGCCACCTAGCCACATGCAGGGAGGAGGTGGCTAACAGCCGCCCTCGCAATAACTCCATAAAAGGAGATAGAGTGATGGCCACCTTGCCGCATGTACTCACACCGGGTGACTGCCACCTAGCCGCACACGGGGAGGCGACGGCCAACTGCCACCCTTGCTTTAACTCCATACAAGGAGGTATAGTGACGGCCACCTAGCCGCACACGGAGAGGAGTCGGCCACTAGCCGCCCTTGCTCTAACTCCATAAAAGGAGGGAAGGTGCGGCCACCTCGCCACACCTAGATGGCCACCCTGCCACTCCACTAAAAGAAGGGGCACAAGAAAGTGCACTCACACTCCCTCCCCACAGAGACATCCTCACCCTCAACCAACAGCTGGAGGAGGCCTGGCAAGGGCCCTTGGTATCAGGAGTCCTAGCCTTCTCCCTCGACCCCCGGTGACCCCAGTCCCTGTCGGACCCTGTCACACCAAGCTGCCGCAGCTCAGACCTGACGGAGGCCCAGCGACAAGACTTCAGCCCTGGGACCAGTTGAGACGTTCCTAGGATCCCGGGACGAGACCTCACCAGCCCCATGCAATGCCCCGGAGGAAGCATAGGCAAACACGCCTCCTGGCCCTGTTCGGGCCCAGCCCTTAAGCCCGAGCCCCCTCCCCCTCCCCCGTATTCCTGTGGAAGGGCCCGCCCTCTCCTGCGTGGCCCTCTGATAACTCCCGGACGAGATTCTATGGGTCAGCCTCCAGTCAGCCACAGGAAGTCCTGACAATCCGGGGCATCCTGATGCAGGCCGCCAACCAGCCCCAGCCCTCTCCTGCCCTCAAGTCCCCTGGTTCTGTCTATCTTTGTGTGTTATAACGGTTTTCTTGTGAAGTGTGTATTCATGTTGTGTCAGAGTTGTAATTTGTTGGTAATATACATGTAAGGTTGTTGCCCTGCCTTTTTATGCCCTGTTCCCTCTGATTGCCTTAACAGAGCCCAACCCAGTCTAGAAAGAGAACCCCGTTCCAGGCTCTGTGTATAAGGGACGAGAAGTCGCACCCTAATTCATGCAGCATAACACTAAGGTGGCCGTCACTCTTCCTCCTTTTATGGAGTTATAGCGAGGTGGCCGTCTCCTCCCCATATGCAGCAAGGTGGCCGTCACCCTGTATGGCTGAGGAATGGAAGCAGCAGGTGGGCGGCTAGTGGCCAACTCCGGAATGCTGTCTGGGGCTATAGGAGTAGCTCCACCCTGAACCTGGCGATGGCTGGTACAGCAAAGGTGTAATGCACTGTTACTGCTACCTGCACAGTGGTTCACCTGAATGCGAGAGGTGTGCATGTGAGAGGTACAGGTGTGCCCGTCTTGAGCAGAGCGCGCGCCGCTCACTTCTGCTCCCTGGGTATCTCATCCTGAGGTCGTGTTTGGCCCAGGTGAGGTTGATAGGGAGCTTCGATATTTCACCGTGTAGCAATGCTCTGCATTTCACCTATGAGAATGTATTCAGGAAACTTAGTGGGGGAGCTCTAGCCTGGCATCCACCTCACTCATCGTGTGAGGGAGCAGCACCTCCTCAACAACATCCCGTCACCCAGCCCCCGCAAGCTGGTGTGAGGGTACAACATCCGGCTCACTTGGCTGGGTAACTTAGCCCCAGAGGCTTGAACAACAGAGAGAGTCATGACTGGCAACATGGACTGGTTAACTCGCGACGAAGGCATCACTGTAACCGCTTTATGTGGACAAAAAGGTGAAATGCAGAGCATTGCCACACGGCAAAATATCAAAGCTCCCCATCAACCTCATCTGGGCCAGACACCGACCCCAGGAGGAGATACCCAGGGAGCGGAAGTGAGCGGCACGCGCTCCACTCAAGACGGGCACACCTGTACCTCTCCCGCGCGCCCCTCTCATGCTCAGGTGAAACACTGTGCAGGTAGCAGTAACAGTGCATTACACCTCCGCCGTACCAACCATTGTCAGGTTCAGGGTGGGGCTACTCCTATAGCCCCAGACGGCATTCCGGAGTCAACCACTAGCAGCCCACCTGCTGCTTCCCTCCCTCAGCCATACTGGGTGACAGCCACCTTGCTGCATATGGGGAGGAGACGGCCACCTCGCCGCCCTCACTATTATTCCATAAAAGGAGGAAGAGTGACGGCCACCTTCCCACACGTGCTTACACCGGGTGACGGCCACCTAGCCACACACGGGGAGGAGATGGCCAACAGCCGCCCTCGCTATAACTCCATAAATGAAGGTAGATTGACGGCCACCTTGCTGCATGTACTCTCACCGGGTGACGGCCACCTAGCTGCACATGGGGAGGAGACGGCCAACTGCTGCCCTTGCTCAAACTCCATAAAAGGAGGTATAGTGACGACCACCTTTCCACACTCTCTCACACCAGGTGACGGCCACCTAGCCGCACACAGGGAGGACACGGCCCCTAGCTGCCCTCGCTCTAACTCCATAAAAGGAGAGATAGTGACGACCATCTCGCTGCACTTAAACACACCAGGTGACGGGCACCTAGCCGCACATGGGGAGGAGTCAGCCACTAGCCACCCTTGCTCTAACTCCATAAAAGGAGGGAAGATGATGGCCACCTCGCCACACCTAGGAGACGGCCACCCTGCCGCTCCACTAAAAGAAGGGGCACAAGAAAGTGCCCTCACACTCCCTCCTCACAGAGACATCCTCGCCCTCAACCAACAGCTGGAGGAGGCCTGGCAAAGGCCCTTGGTATCGAGAGTCCTAGCCCTCTCCCTCGACCCCCGCCGACCCTAGTCCCTGTCGGACTCTGTCACACCAAACCGCCGCAACCCAGACCTGACGGAGGCCCAGCGACGAGACCGCAGCCTGGGACCAGTCGAGACGTCCCTAGGACCCTGGAACGAGACCTCTCCAGCCCCACGTGATGCCCCCATAGTGAGCATAGGCAAACACGCCTCCTGGCCCTGTTCGGGCCCAGCCCCTAAGCCCAGGCACCCTCTCCCTCCCTTGTACTCCTGTGGAATGGCTTGCCCTCTCCTGCACGGCCCTCTGATAACTCCCGGACGAGATTCTATGGGTTGGCCTCCAGTCAGCCACTGGAAGTCCTGACAACCCGGGGCATCCTGATGCAGGCTGCCAACCAGCCCCAGCCCTGTCCTGCCCTCAAGTCCCCTGGTTCTGTCTATTTTTATGTCATAACTATTTTCTTGTGAAGTGTGTATTCGTGTTGTGTCAGAGATGTAATTTGTTGGTAATATACATGTAATGTTGTTGCCCTACCTTTTTATGCCCTGTTCTCTCTGATTGTCTTAACAGAGCCCAACCCGGTCTACAAAGAGAACCCTGTTCCAGGCTCTGTGTATAAGGGACGAGAAGTTGCACATTAATTCTCGCAGCATAACAATCACAGGTGTTCGAGGGCAATGACGGGCCAAGTGTATGGAAACTGGACCCTTTCACATCTCAGGACCGTTTGTTTTGTTCTCTCAGGCATGGAAGCATACATTCCTTTCTCATATCCTCTGACTAATGCAAGAAAGCCTTGGTTTAATCACGCTTGTTCTAATGCTGTCCGCAACAAGGAGAGGGCCTATAAGAGGTACCGGAGCCAACCCACCCCTGAATCACACCTTTTATATATTTCTGCCCGGAATCGTGCTAAGTCTGTTCTTCGCTCTGCTAAAAACAATTTCATCCGTGCTAAATGTTCCCAACTCTCCAACTCGAATTCTTCTCGCTCCTTCTGGCACCTTGCCAAAAACCTTTCTAACAACTTTACCTCATCATCCTTCCCTCCTCTTTTCTACTCTGATGGCTCTGTAGCTATTTCTTCTACTGATAAAGCAGATCTCTTTGCTCAGACTTTCTCCTCCAATTCCACCTTAGACGATTCCGGTGCTATTCCTCCATCACTTCCCCCCTCTGACTTCCTATTGTCTGACATTAAAATTTCTTCAGCTGATGTGTTCTCTGCCATTACTGGCCTCAATACTAAAAAGGCATACGGTCCTGATGGAGTCCCTCCTGTTGTCCTCAAAAACTGTGCTTCTGTGCTTACACCCTGCCTAGGTAAACTCTTTCGCCTTTGTCTCTCAACTTGTACCTTTCCTTCTTGCTGGAAGTTTGCTCTCATTCAGCCAGTCCCAAAGAAGGGTGACCATTCCCAACCCTCTAACTATCGTCCAATTGCTTTAACATCCTGTGTCTCAAAAGTTTTTGAGTCAATTCTTAACAGAAAAATTTTAAAGCACCTTTCCTGTCACAACCTTCTTTCTGATCGTCAGTATGGGTTCCGTCAGGGACGCTCCACTGGCGATCTCACCAACCTTTCAGACTCTTGGTCATCCTCCTTTCGGGACTTTGGCGAAAGCTTTGTCATTGCACTTGACATCTCAAGGGCTTTCAATCGAGTCTGGCATAAATCTTTAATTTCCAAACTGCCCTCCTACGGTTTCTGTCCTTCTATCTGTGCCTTCATCTCTAGCTTCCTTTCTGGTCGTTCTATAGCCACTGTTGTAGACGGCCATCGTTCCTCTCCTAGACCTGTCAACAGTGGTGTTCCTCAGGGTTCTGTCCTCTCACCTACTCTCTTCCTTTTATTCATCAATGACCTTCTAAACTGTACATCTGACCCTATCCACTCATATGGATTCCACCCTTCACCTTTCCATTCGGTTCCCGCAACGTCCATCTCAGCAGTTACTTCAACAAAAAAGGGATGAGGCTATGGCACACCTAATGTCTGATTTGGCTCGTATCTCTGATTGGGGTAAAAATAATCTTGTTATTTTCAATGCATCAAAAACTCAGTTTTTACACTTATCAACCCGACAAAATCTTCCTCAGGATTACCCACTAATGTTTAATAATGAACAGTTATGTCCTGCATCATCCTTGAACATGCTTGGGGTTTCATTCTCTCAGGATTTGTCTTGGAAAGAACATATTACATCTCTTGTGAAATCTGCTTCCAAGAAATTAGGTGTGCAAAGCCGATTCCGTACTTTCTTTACCCCTGCACAGTTGTTGACCTTGTACACGGGTTTTATTCGCCCGTGTATGGAGTACAACTCTCATGTGTGGGGAGGCTCCCCACATGCAGCTCTTCTCAATAGGGTGGAGTCAAAGGCTTTTCGTCTCATTAACTCTCCTCCTCTTACTGATTCTCTTCAACCATTGTCTCTTCACTGCACTGTTGCATCTTTATCTCTCTTCTATCGCTACTTCAATGGTCACTGTTCCTCTGAACTGTCTGCTTGCATCCCTCCACCTCTACGACGGGCACGTAGTACCCGTCTAGCAACAAACTCTTATCCCTTTTCTGTCCAACTCTTTAATGCAAGAGTTAACTGTTACTCCCAGTCTTTTATTTATGCAACTGGTCAACTCTGGAACTGTCTTCCTCTGTCTGTATTTCCTACTTCCTATGATCTCCAGTCTTTCAAACGCAGTGTGTCCAGGCATCTCGAATTGAACGGATCTTGAATTTGGCTCTCTTTTGTATTGTTTGCTTTTTCTTGTTAGGAACAGTATGCAGGCCCGTGGCCTTTGGTTCCTTCTTCCATGCATAAAAAAAAAAAAAAAAATCCATCGTAAAATAACTTAAACACGGGACTATCTCGTGGTGCGTATGCATGAAGAGAGTGAGCAAAATGTTGAGTCCCAGTATTTACTCAAAATTAAATTTCTGCCCACATAGAGACTGAATGAGTCAAAATACCCACTAGGTGTACTTTACAGTCTGAACGAACTATGTATTAAGAACCTAGCTTGCACTTATTGTAGCAGAACTTAAATAATATAGGACTAGTAAAATGGTGGGTTGCCATCATATGCCATCTGTTATACCACGTATTTGAGGGCTGACTACTTGTCTCTTGTGCACTTAGGCGAGAGGTGAACTATACCTGTCGTGTTTCTGAGTGGCGACTTCTCGTCCTGTCAAATACGCAGGCTCACAGCGGGTTCTTATTCAAGACCGGGTCGGCATTTCTAAGGAAGAGACTGGACACAAAAACAAGGCAGTGAACTGTTACACACATGTATTACAAATATCTTCCCAGAGACAAATATTACAAACACTAGATACAGTAGATTCTGGGTTGGCCGGAGATGGGTTAATACGAGGTTTTACTTAAATGAAATCTGTCCCTATACCAGCTTAGGGAAAGTATGGTAAAATACACCCAGCACTTACGGTACTCATATTACACTTATACTTTTGGACACAGGAATACACTTGCTACAATTTCCCAATATAGTATAGACGGCACTGATACAAAGGTTCAATTATGTTAACACTTGTGTTGATGGACACCAATCTGGTCAGCGGTCTGTCACGGAAGGAGTCAGCCGCACTGTGGTACACTGCAAGGGGGGACTGCAGTATTTTAGAGAAACACTCGGAGGTGGCTAGACACACCGTGACTAACGTGCCTGTACACTGGGGAGGGAGAAGATTAATATGCAAGGGGATGGCACGATCGATACAATATAGTTTTTCCTGTTTGGTCACTGTGGTGTTTCATTCACTGGGGGGGGGGGACGCGGGACTCCGTTCGTGATATGCACTAGACCAGGATCACTAGTGGGCTTGCCCAGTCTTACACTCTGGGTTTTCCTGGCCACTTTATCACGAGAACACACTGTAAGGAATCACTTGCGTTACACATACGACCGTATACATATGTCTGGGTCTAAGAGGCGCACGCTGGTAAAGTCCATCTGTTTCACTATCACTGGTGGGCCGAAGGTTGATTCCTCCGTCAGGAGGGCGGACGGAGTAACACGCATTTAACCCGCCGAGTCCCAATCGACGTATGGTGTACGTCGCTACTTTTTTACGTGGACAGACCCAACGACGTACACCGTACGTCACGCAATTGCAAGGCCCATTGTGTGCACATTTTTCAACATTCCCGGGTGATTTTTGGTAGGCATATGTGGGAGACCTTCCTCTACCTGCTGTCAAGCGGGGATACTGCCTGGCCCCTCCTAACCCCCCCTTCCCCCCCTCCCCACACTGGGCAATTCACTTGTTAGCAGCAACATAGCCAGTAAAGGTATGTTGCCCCACGGTCTCTCTAATGACGAAATTCACTGTGAAAGCGACTCCTGAGGTGGAGGTAAAAGAAACAAAGAAGCTAGAGGTAGAAACAAACAGAAGTGATGAGGCGGTAATGTCATAAAGGAAGGTGCCATATACTGGGGTTTTGGGTAAGTGAACAATGCTTATAAACGCCTATATTATTGTGTGAAAACCATTATAGACTTTTACTACACATAAATTCGTACCAAATAAATGAAATAAATACGTAATTTAAAGTGGCTTGAATTGGTCAACCCTTCCATAGTTCGTTTTCTTAGCCAGGTACCCTGAAAAAAAAGGAAAACATAAGGTTGAGTGACACCTGTATCAACATTTTTTTACCTCAGGATCGCGATTTCACTATGAATTTTTGATGTTTCTCACCAAAAGCGAGGGTTTCAGCCAAAAAACAAAAAGTCGAAAATCGGTCGGGATCTGGGGGTAGGCTGGGTAAAAACCCGGTTGGGACTCGGCGGGTTAAAGGGCCCCACACGTAGATGCGGGGCTAGGGGCTCGATCTGAAGAGAGCCAGGAGGCGAGCCCGACGCTGAGTCAGGGATGGGCCCAGAGAGGTCCTGCCAGCAGGTAAGTCGCGCCTTGGCGTTCATGGCCACTCCCGGGGTAGCTGAGGACCCATGGTACTGGAACCCAGGGTGGCTGGATTGTGGCAACGGCTGGAGGGCGGCGGCGCCATCAGGGCCATCTCACAGGAACCTCGGGATGGGGGAGTGGTTGACAGGGCCCGACGCCGGCTGCTACATCCGCTGGGGCTCTGCCTCAGCTGCTGCTCACACTGGCTGAGTTGAAGGGAACCAAGGCCTCAGGTTAGGCCTGGCCAAGGCTCCGGGAAAGGGTCCTCCCCAGCTGCTCCCTCTGCAGGAGAGGGGGTGCGTCCTGCCCGGCTACAGGAAACAGGGTGAGCCATCAAGGGACTGCCCCGTCAGGAGATATCCTGGGAACAGAGGGTGAGGAGCAGACTGTGGCCAACTCTGCATCCCCCGTATGGCTAGTGGCCGACACGGCAGTTCCTCCGCCCAGTCGGAACTCAGGATTTGCGTGAGGCACAGCTCGCTCTATCCTGTCTCCGTGAGGGGAGTAAGAATCTTCTGTTGTAGAAAAGCGAACCATGGCCTGCTCCGCCGCTGGCTCGACGCGGCTAGTGGCCGACGTCATGGTCCTACAGGGGACTATGACTCTGGTACGGCTAATGGCCTGGACCGTGGAGCAGGGAGCACTAGTAGCAGAGGGACAGATGATGGCCGATCCTGCCCCATACCCAGCACGGCTTGTGGCCGGTGCTGCAGCGCTACTCTGGGGGGAACGACTGCAGGAAGCGGACGACTGGTGGCCTGTCCTGCCCAACCAACATGGGTTGTGGTCTGTGCTGCGGCCCTGCAGTGGGGGTGCAACTGGGGAACGGACTGTGGCCAGTTCTGCCCCTTCCCCGGTATGACGGTGGCCAATACCGCTGTTATGCTACGTATTTGTGGGACGGTTTCTCGTCCTCAAAAACACAGGCTAAAAGCGGGTCCCTATTCTAGACCAGGAGGTAACTCCTAAGAGCAGGACTGGACACAAAAACAAGGCAGTGGAATATTACACATGTATTCTACACATAAGACACAGGACAATATACATCATAGGTATTACAAAGGATTGCTGGAGGGGCAAGTGAACACTGTACACAATTGCTATCTGTCACTTTACCTTTCTTGTTTAAGTATGGTACTATTCACCCGACACTCGTGTGACATACACCACATTTATATCTTCTTCACAGGAATGGCTTTGACACAATCTCTAAAACCCGTATAGCACTGGACGGCACTGTATACATGTATATCTTACTTTACACCTGTACCTCAGGTCTGGCGGCTGGGCATCTATCACAGGTATGGTCGCACGTAGAGGTATTTAACAGAGGGGGGGGACTGTGGTATTTGGCATGCCCGGGTCAGCCACGCGGCTAAGACAAGGGACTAATGCTGGTTTAACTGAACACAGGGGAGAGAGAGCATGAATGCCCGCACAAGACACAAAGATACACCAGGGGGAAGTCTAGGTTGTCACTGAGATGGTCTAGGGCAACAGGACTCTATCTTTCGATATAGGTCCGGCCTCGTTCTATCTACCGGCACGTCCAATCTTATTCGGGGTTCCTGGTCACTTCACTCGAGGACACACGGTAGGGAATCACTCGTAAGATCCTGTAGATGCACACTAGAACTTAGCTTAAGGGTACACACACATATATATCGATAGTCCACTCCCTTGGGTGACACTGATGGGCCCAGGGTGATTGCTCCATCAGGAGGGAACAGGGGCGGAGTGGCGGGCTCCTGGGCAGGGTCCCCACACATGGCTGTGGGCTAAGGGCTCTGCCCGAAGAGGGCTAGGAGCCGGGTCTGATGTCGGATCATGTGAGCGTCGTCGGGAGACCTTGTCCACTGATAGGTCGCGCCCTGGTGTGCCGGGCAACTCCTGGGGCAGCAGGGGACCCAGGAAACTGGAACCCGGGGCGGCTGGGCTGCGGCAATGGCTCGAGGGCGGCGGCGCCGTCAGGGACGCCTCACGGGACGCTCGGCCCGGGGGAGTGGTGGATGGAGCCCGGCGGCGGCTTCGGCTGGTCACCCGGGTGGAGTCGCACGGAACCGAGGTCCTGGGCGAGACTCTGCCACGTCTCGGGTGTGGGGCCTTCTCCGACAGCTGGTGCTCCCGTAGGAGGGGAGTGGACTAGGCCCAGCTCTACTCCGGACCCGACATGACTCGTGGCCAACGCCTGGTGGGTTACGGGGAGGGTAGTCTCCTGGCGGCTTGTGGCCTGCTCTGTGCTGGGCCTGTTCTCCTGGCGGCTTGTGGCCTGATCTATACTGGGCCAAGCGTGACTCGTGGCCAACGCTTGTGGGGCCGTAGGGATAGCTTCCTGGCGGCTTGTGGCCTGCACTGCACTAGGTCTAGTTTCTGGGCGGCTTGTGGCCTGCACTGTATTTGGTCTGGTGTGACTCGTGGCCAACGCCGAGAGGGCACAGGGAGAGACAGTTTCCTGATGGCTCGTGGCCTGCTCTGCACTGGGCCAGCGTGACCCGTGGCCAACGCCTGCGGTGTCGTAGGGATAGCTGCCTGGCGGCTCGTGGCCTGCACTGCACTAGATTTAGTTCCTTGGCGGCTTGTGGCCTGCACTGTAGTTGGCCTAGCATGACTCGCGGCCAACGCCGAGAGGGCACAGGGAGAGACAGTTTCCTGGCGGCTTGTGGCCTGCTCTGTACTGGGCCAAGCGTGACCCGTGGCCAACGCCTGCTGGGCCGTAGGGATAGCTGCCTGGCGGCTTGTGGTCTGCGCCGCACTAGGTCTAGTTCCTTGGCGGCTTGTGGCGTGCACTGTATTTGGCCTGTTGGCCTGGCGTGACTCGTGGCCAACGCCGAGAGGGCACGGGGAGAGACAGTTTCCTGGCGGCTTGTGGCCTGCTTTGTACTGGGCCAGTTCTCCGGGCAGCTTGCGGCCCGCTCTGTATTGGGCCAAGCGTGACTCGTGGCCAACGCCTGTGAGGCCGTAGGGATAGCTGCCTGGCGGCTTGTGGCCTGCACTGTACTAGGTCTAGGTTCTTGGCGGCTTGTGGCCTGGACTGTACTTTGGCGTGACTCGTGGTCAACGCCGAGGGGGCACAGGGAGAGACAGTTTCCTGGCGGCTTGTGGCCTGCACCGTGTTGGGTCTACTTCCCTGGCGACTCGTGGCCTGCCCTGTGTTCGACCTGGTTACCTGGCGGCTTGTGGCCTGCACTGTGTTGGGCCTCTTTCCCTGGCGGCTTATGGCCTGCACTGTGTTGGGCCGGACATGGCTCATGGCTAATGCCGAGAAGGTGAGCTCTGGGACGGCTGTGGCCTGTATCAATGAGCTTCTATCACTAGCAGCTGAGGGACGGACTATGGCCAATCCTGCCTCATGCCCGGTATGGCGTGTAGCCGGTACCGCAGTGCCGCTCTTGGGGGAACGCCTACAGGAGACGGGCCGACACGCGTCCGTGTCGGGGCCCTGTGCGGGGAGACAGCTGGGGAGCGGATAATGGCCAACTCTACCCCGTACCCGGTACGACAACTGTCAGTACCGCTGCGCTGTGTGGAGTTATAAACTCCACCCCTTACCTGCAGAGCTGTGTCCCGGCTGGAGACAAGGTGCCGGCGACTGCTACCTTTCGCCCTCATCTGAGCACAAGAGGGGCGCCGGGGAGTCGGACAGGTAGGTCGTTCCTGCTCCCAGCCGCGCCGCGCTGGCGGTAATCTTCCGGTGATCTGGGGGGGGGTTGGGGGAGCTGGTGTCGTCTGCTCCGCTTGCCGGGTGGTTGGTGGCTCTAACCCCTAACTCCTGTATTTCAATCGCGATGTTGCGTAGAGTTGCTTAGGCAAACTCCACCCCTTACCTGGCGAGTGGAATTTCGGCCGGAGAGTAGGCGCCGGCGACTGCTACCTTCCCGGGACGTCGGCTGGGAGTAAGGGGCGTTGGGGAGGGGTACAGGTGCGCTGTTCCTGTCCCGAGCCGCTCATTGTCAGTGGCGGACCCCCGGTAGTCCTTGGGGGGCTGGGGGTATTGGTGTCGTCTGCAGCCCTTACCCCTAACTTCTGTATCTCGCCATCAATGATATTTTAATTTTCGTTTATGATAAATATAAACAATTAATGCTACGTTATATATACGTCTTCTATTGGTTTTATTTATATTACAGTATATGACATTACTATGATTCACAGTTTCACACAACAGTGTAGATATTTAACAAAGAGAAATATGTTTTTTAAACAGTGCGGGGAATGTGTCTGTCCAATGCACAGAGCCATCTACCGGAATACTAGGCTTTTCAGAAGCACCTTATTGCATTACCATTGTGGAGGCAACGAGTGGAGTGGTTTCAATATGGCGGCCAAGGCTTCACGCTCGCTGCGATAGCCACTCCATATTATAGAGCTCAGTGCACAGGACCTCATTAGATTCTCAGCCATCCAGCTTTGTGCAGGGCTCGTTGACTTCTCTAAGCAGAAGTGCAGGTAATGGACAGTCCAGAAGGAGGTCCCGGAAGAAGTGCACAAGACACATCGCTATCACAGACCCAGACTGTGAGGAGGGGGAGGGGGAGGGGGAGAGGTAGTAGGGTGCATTGGGAGGAGGGCCAGATGTCCTCATTCCATCCTCAGTGGAAGTTTTGCCTCAGCCTCCACCCCTATCCTGGCTGCTCCATCAACCATCCATCAAGCCAGCCCTCCAGACACCATTGCTTTTGCTGCCCTCACACTCAAGGGAGGGATGAGTTCCCCGGCCCCAGAGCAGAGTGACCGTCTGCTTGAAGAAATACTCCAGTCAAAGCCTCAGTCAGAGACGTCTGCAAGCCCCTCCAGTCTAGTCAAGAATGCTCAAAGGTCAGACCCTAAATTATCCACCCAGGATGGAAGCAATACAGAAAGTACGGTCGAGGAAGACAGAACAGAGGTAAAGAAAGATACTGAAAATGGAAATGAGGGAGAAGAAAATACAGACGAAGCAAGAAGTCCCAACACACCTTACTGGTGGAGTCAAGCTTCATAAGAGAGGGATGGATGGTTCTGTGGCGTCATCTGGGGACATCACTCCTCCCCATGGTGATAGTGAAGAGGAAGACGATGGTGAAATCCACAGAGTTCTGGCCCAGAAAGAGTTAGAGAGTTAAGATGCGGACGAGGAAGAAGGTGGAATGGAGAGAGAGAGGAAAGAGATGCTGTTAGAGGATGTGATCTTGGCTGTTAGTGCCACACAATTGAAGGAGAAACACAGCATCACCACCAGGACACTCTACAGGTGGAATCTAGTTACCATGGAGAATGCAGAGACCTTGGTGTGTGAACCCTGGGTGTGTCGTCTTCACCTCACCTTCACCACACTCAGGCCTTCATACAAAATCAGGACCTACAATCTGGCACCTGGGGACTTCCAGAGCCTCCAGACAGTGTTGTCCCCAATACTGGAACGCAACACGCTTCAGGCACTGCTGCACTCAGCCATGGCGTATCTCTGCTGCTAAGCTCAGTTTTCACGCGACCTGGCTCAGTCCTCACATGGCAATGCATTATGATGCCCAAATTGTGGAGGTGGGGTTGTGGTGCAAGCGGACAGCGTCGACCACCCAGCTGTATCCACTTCATCCCCTCAACTCAGTGCCCACCCGCCTCCTCTCCTCCCTCCAGCCCTCTCCAGTACACCCACATAGATGCCACCCTCACAGTCAGAAGAGGATGCAGTCACTGGGAGGAGATATTCTGAAGGCCTGGTACCCCCTCCCCGTGTGGCCACCAACAGTGATGCTCGAACTCCTCCCCCCTTCCCCTTCCCTTGCCACCCCTCACAATTAAGATCCCCCTCCTGTCATTCTCTGACTAAATATATCTGTGCTGTTTACTTATCTCCTAACTCTACTGACTATCAAAAATTCTTTGACTATCTTACTTTTACAATGGAACACATTCTATCCATTTCTCCTTTCTCTGAAATCTCCATTCTAGGAGATTTCAATGTTCACCACCACCTTTGGCTCTCCTCTACTTTCACTGATCCACCTGGTGAACAAGCCTACATCTTTTCTATCCCTAATGACCTAGAGCAGCTTGTACAGCACCCAACCCGTATCCTGACCGCCTTGGAGAGAGTTCCAACATACTTGACCTTTTCCTAACAACTAATCCTTCTGCTTACACTGTTAATCTTTTCTCTCCTTTGGGCTCCTCCAATCATAACCTTATTACCTTGACCTGTCCTACTGCTCCGGTACGGCCTGTGGACCCTCCAAAGAAACACCGCCTGTGACACTTTGGAGTTGCAGATTGGGAGGCCCTCAGGCAGTACTTCTTTGATTTTCCTTGGAATGACTATTGCTTCCGTGGCCAGGATCCATCTGAATGTGCCTTGCGCATTATGGAGGTTATTCTCTCGGGCGTGGAAGCATGCATTCCTTTCTCATATCCACTGACTAATGCAAAAAAGCCTTGGTTTAATCACACTTGTTCTAATGCTGTCCGCAACAAGGAGAGGGCCTTATAAAAGGCACCTGAGCCAACCTTCCCCTGAATCACATCTTTTATATATTACTGCCCGGAATCGTGCTAAGTCTGTTCTTTGCTCTGCTAAAAATAGTTTCATCCGTGCTAAATGTTCCCAACTCTCCAACTCGAATTCTTCTCGCTCCTTCTGGCACCTTGCCAAAAACCTTTCTAACAACTTTACCTCATCATTCTTCCCTCCTCTTTTCTACTCTGATGGCTCTGTAGCTATTTCATCTAATGATAAAGCAGATCTCTTCGCTCAGACTTTCTCCTCCAATTCCACCTTAGACGATTCCGGTGCTGTTCCTCCATCACTTCTCCCCTCTGACTTCCTTATGACTGACATTAAAATTTCTTCAGCTGATGTATTTTCTGCCATCACTGGCCTCAATACTAACAAGGCATATGGCCCTGATGGAGTCCCTCCTGTTGTCCTCAAAACCTGTGCTTCTGTGCTTACACCCTGCCTAGGTAAACTCTTTCGCCTTTGTCTATCAACTTGAACCTTTCCTTCTTGCTGGAAGTTTGCCCTCATTCAGCCAGTCCCAAAGAAGGGTGACCATTCTCAGCCTTCTAACTATGTCCAATTGCTTTAACATCCTGTGTCTCAAAAGTTTTCGAGTCAATTCTTAACAGAAAAATCTTAAAGCATCTTTCCTGTCACAACCTTCTTTCTGATCGTCAGTATGAGTTCTGTCAGGGACGCTCCACTGGCTATCTTCTCACCTACCTTTCAGACTCCTGGTCATCCTCTTTTTGGGACTTTAGCGAAAGCTTTGCCATTGCACTTGACATCTTAAAGGCTTTCGATCAAGTCTTGCATAAATCTTTAATTTTCAAACTGCCCTCCTACGGTTTCAATCCTACTATCTATGCCTTCATCTCTAGCTTCCTTTCTGGTCGTTCTATAGCCGCTGTTGTAGACGGCCATCGTTCTTCTCCTAGACCTGTCAACAGTGGTGTTCCTCAGGGCTCTGTCCTATCACCAACTCTCTTCCTTTTATTCACCAATGACCTTCTAAGCTGTACATCTAACCCTATCCACGCATATGCTGATGATTCCACCCTTCACCTTTCCATTCGGTTCCTGCAACGTCCATCTCGGCAGTTACTTCAACAAAAAAGGGATGAGGCTATGGCACACCTTATGTCTGACTCGTATCTCTGATTGGGGTAAAAATAATCTTGTTATTTTTAATGGATCAAAAACTCAGTTCTTATATTTATCAACCCGACAAAATCTTCCTCAGGATTACCTGCTAATGTTTAATAATGTCCAGCTCAAACCTGCATCATCCTTGAACATGCTTGGGTTTCATTCTCTCGGGATTTGTCTTGGAAAGAACATATTACATCTCTTGTGAAATCTGCTTCCAAGAGATTAGGTGTGCTAAGCCGTTTCCGAGCTTTCTTTACCCTTGCACAGTTGTTGACCTTGTACACAGGTTTTATTCGCCCGTGTATGGAGTACAACTCTCATGTGTGGGGAGACTCCCCACATGCAGCTCTTCTCAATAGGGTGGAGTCAAAGGCTTTTCATCTCATTAACTCTCCTCCTCTTACTGATTCCCTTCAACCTTTGTCTCTTCGCCGCACTGTTGCATCTTTATCTCTCTTCTATCGCTACTCCAACGGTCACTGTTCCTCTGTCTGCTTGCATCCCTCCACCTCTACGACGGGCATGTATTACCCGTCTAGCAACAAACTCTCATCCCTTTTCTGTCCAACTCTCTAATGCAAGAGTTAACCGTTACTCCCAGTCCTTCATTTATGCAACTGGTCAACTCTGGAACTGTCTTCCTCTGTCTGTATTCCCTACTTCCTATGATCTCCAGTCTTTCAAACACAGTGTGTCCAGGCATCTCGAAATTAATGGATCCTGAATTTGGTTCTCTTTTGTATTGTTTTTGCTTTTTCTTGGAAGGAACAGTATCTGGGCCCATGGCATTTGGTTCCTTCTTCCTTGCATAAAAAAAAAAAAAAATGCAGGAGAGCAGCTCATCAGGGTCCATGACAGGGAGTATGTGCACGATGTACGAGACCCTCACCACCTCTCCCCTCCTCGCTCCCACACCCCATACCCTCACCTCCGCACCCCACAATAACACCTTCATGGACACCGCATATGATTCATCCAGTGCACTGTACCAGACTGCCGAGTCATCGATGGTGGGGATAGTGCCATCATCACCTGCCCAACACACAATCTCACCAGGCACTTCACCAGTTCTCGGCTCAAGTTGTACCAGTGTGGATACAGTAAAGAATGGAAACACATTTGCTCCAGAATCCATGGAAGGTAAAAAAACACACAGCTCAGAAAGTGGGAAAACCTTATAAAACAAGGGAGTGATGACAAGCATGAGTGAGGAAGAAGGGGAGGAGGGGCAGAGGTATAACCTGACTTCCTGGGTTCAGTCCCTTCTGCACACACCTACAGGGTATTACTGGGTGTGGGGGGATGAGTGAGGCTGGTCACTCTCTCTTAAATGTCAGGACCAACTTTCCTAGCCCTGGGCTTCTACGCTTCTCTGTGGGGCGACCTAGGATTGGATGATGGATGGATGGATGGGTGGGAGAAGGTACCAGAAGCTGAGGGTAAAGTGCAGAGAGCCACCAATCCCATCCGTCATTCATATGAAGATTTCGCTGTTGTCAATCACCGCCTTAAATTGCTCTGTGATGTACTATTTCACGAACAACAAGAGCTGTTCTGTTGGTGAAGGAAGGGCGGCGTGAGTTCCAGGGTCTGTTGGTCATATTGAACAAGAAGCTGTACGTCCTGGAGGTTGCTGGACCCGAGGATGATGCCCTTCAGTCATGGTTAGAGATCCATTCAATCCACAACTTGGCAAGGTGAGCTGCTTACACAGCCTCTAC